>PVJS01014606.1:0-40130 GCA_004027185.1 Glis glis | reverse complement strand
TGCACACTTGCAACCCCAGTACTTGGGAGGCTGAGACAGGAGGATTGCAGATTCGCGGCCAGCCTCAGCTACTTAGTGAGGCTCTCTGCAACTTAGTGAGACCCTGTTTCAAAATGAAAAATAAAATAGGGCTGAGTGTGTAGCTAAGAGGTAGAATTCCCCTTGGTTCAGTCCCCAATAACACACACACACACACACACACACACACACACACACACACACACCATTTCACTGTAAAAGACTGGGAACAAGATCTAATTGATAGAAATGGAATTTGTGTGGAACCTTTCAGGAATTCAGTTTTGTATAAGCAAAGTGACCAGTGGAAAGGATTAATCCAAGAACATGGGCTTTTCTAGTACCTGCATGATGGTCTCTTTTCTTTGTGGCTTATTTTTGTGTTTTAAGTGTCTTTGGAAGTAAAATGAGAGCAAATCAGAGAACCCTTTTGAACAAGATCCGAAAACACTGATCATTTACTGCTCCTATTTAAAGCACACACGGTTCTCTGAGCAATGGAAGATGTCAGTAGCACTTTTAGACAGATTAAGTATCTGTGGATCAGCAAGGGGATGGGATTCTTTCAGAGAACACGGAGGAGGAGGCTAAGTGTGACAACCAGTGTGCTCCGGTGGGAGAGTCCTCCAGGCCCCTCCCTGTCCCTGTGTCTGCGCCACCTCCCCCAGCGTCACTTTGTGGAGGAGCCCTGCACGGTGAGGGCCTTCAAGGGGAGATGTAGTTTGGCTTCAAAACCAAAAATTTAAGGCATCAAGGGGAGTTGTTTTAACTAAACTCTTGTCTTTACGTGCTTGGTACCTTCTGTTGTGCTTTGAAAACTGTCAGGGCTAGAGGATGAAGTTAAAAATAGCCGCTACTTGTTGAAAGCATATTTTACACATGTGGCTGGCCATATGTGCCTCTGCTTTGTGACCTGGGCATAAGGCCACCTCTGGGGTCAGTAACGATCAGTGACACCCTTTCCCCCCCCCCCCCAGCACTGTGGAGATCCTGAATTGTTGGCATTCTATGATTTTGGCACGTCCAGGGTCCAGACTAGAAATGGAAGCCCCCGTCTTGCTCCATGGGGCCAGAGCCCTGGTCATGCCCAGCAAGTCAGTTACAGATTCCGAATAACACTGAAGCAGCTAGGCCTTTGGTGACTTTTCATTTAGGGCAACGTTGGTCTTCACACCTGGTAATTTAAAAACAAATGGAAATGGTGACATCATTCGTGGTCAATGTACATAGTTGTAACTTTTAGAATTGTTTTGGTTTTTTTTTTTTTTTTTGCAGTACTGGGGATTGAGCCCAGGGGCATTTTACCTCCGAGCTCCACCCCCAGCCCAATTTTTTATTCTTTATTTTGAAACAGGGTCTCACTAAGTTGCGGAGGGCCTCACTAAGTAGCTGAGGCTGGCCGCGAACCGAGATCCTCCGGTCTCAGCCCCCCAAGTACTGGGATGACAAGCGTGTGCCGCCACGCCCAGCTAGAATTGGATGAGTTTAAAACGACAACAACAGCAAAAGGAACCTGAGCTTTGGTTTCAGTAGGGTGTTTACCGGAGGTTTCTGAAGGGATTGCTGTCTTTGGAAGCCTTTGAGACGCACTGTTTCAAACTGTGGGCAATAAGCGTGTACTCAGGTATGTGGCTTCTAAAATACAGAAGAGGGTCGGGAATGACCGCTGGAGGAAGTTTTCTTTCCATCTCAAGTTTGATTTTACATTTAGAAGAGTTTGCTTTCGATATCAGACCAGGGTGGGTTCCAGTTGTGGCTCAGCCACCATCCTAAGTCACCTTTCGAGTTTCTTAACTTTTCCCAAGTTTCCTTTTCCTCATCTGTAGACATTTCTCTCCACAATCCTGTGAAGGTTGAACGAGAGAATACACAGTATAGCGTCACCTACAGCATACATGTTCAGACAGTTTCCATCCCTCTGTGTGGTAGGTGTTAGACAGTAACTGCCAATGTTGTTACTGTTTTTACAAGAAAGTCTACGGACTTTGAAACCAGAAGGCTTTGGCTTTGAATTTCAGTCCCTTAGACAAGGGGCCCATACTCTTAGATCAGTGTCTGCCTGTGTAAAATGGGGATAGTGCAGAGGTAAAGGAGATAGACGTCTGGTGCCTTAGACCCTTGGTGAGAACTTGACCATGTTGCGTGCACAGCAAGCTGTGGAGCATAAATCGCTCTGATGATAGTTCTGAAAGATCTTCAGAATTAGGGATGACCAATTCTAAGCTTTAATATATATAGCTGTTCTAGGTTTGTCCATTAGAGATGGAAATTCAGACTTGATTAATTTTGGAGCAAGGGTCAGTGCCTAATTTAAGCAGTTTTTTGAGCCCCCCCCCCGCCCCGCTTTGCTCATAAAGTGGTGACATCAGGTGGATGCTAAGTGCGAGTCTTAGGCAATGGTCAGCTCTAGAGAGCGGCGATTCCCCTGCAGTGGTGTCTGTCTAACGCTTTTTATATTAAGAGGTGACTGGGCAATCTCATGAAATAGCCAAATACCAGGATACGGAAGATACACGAGCATTAAGTAGTTGTGCCCCAGCGTGCTCATAGACTGTAAAAATATTGGCTCTGAGCAAAATAAAACAACATTTCCCCTCTGGTTGTCGGCAGCCTGGGAATCCCAAGGTTGAGGGGTTAATAGTAGGATGGATGTGGAGATTTGTGGCAACAGATGGAAGAATCCCAGGGCAAGCTCATCCCTGCAGGGCTCAGCCCTGGCCCAGGCCAAGGGAGCGAATCCGTGTTCCCTCGGGACACTGGCCTGTCTGCAGTGCCAGGCCCCCTTCTTCCTCTGCCTCCCAGCTCTAGCCTTCTTGTGCAGTAGGGCCACCTCTGAGTGTCCACATGTTGCATCCGGGTGGAGCAGGAATGCCCACTCCCCAGACTGAAGGCCCCTCCTCATTTGCTATCGGTTTCCTGGTACTGAAAACATCTCTGGCTGACACCGTCAAGTGAAAAGCTGCCACCAGCACTCCAGCTTTGGAGCCTTTCTTGCTCATCGGCACTCAGGAGGCCCTTGAAATAGGTGAACTGAGAAAATACTGCCAGGACCTCTGCAGTTCCCCCCAGCCCTCTGATTGCACGCACTAAGTGCCACTCTCTGTGTAAATAACCTTTTCTCCCCGCCTCCCTCTGCCCTCCCCGCTCCCCCTCCCATACTCTTAGGCTCTCTGGCGTGATAAATAGCCAGGCTACTGCTCAGCGTGCGCCAACACCTGGGAATAATCATGCAAAAATAACAGTGAGAGACTGCTGCGCGTCTGTTCTTGACATTAACTTTCCTCGGTTTGACAGCCTGCCACCACCAGCTGTTAGACTTATGGGTCCTTTTTTATTTTTTTCCCCTATTGGAGAAGGCTGCTTTCCTCTTTGGACTCTAATAGGTTACATCAGTGTCCCATCAAGATGACAGAAAAGAGGTTTGACAAAGGAACCATTGCTAAAATGGGCCAGTTCTTTATTCTGACCTTTTATTGTAGTTATAACCATTATTAGACCAATAATCCCCTAATGATTTTTAAATGAGGAATATCTGATTAAGAACTATATTAGGGTCCCCCCCAAGGTATTCATAATCGCCTCTCTTGAATTGCTTTCCAGTGTAGCAAATCCTAACATTTGGCCCTATGGGACCAAACCACCTATTGATTTCTTTTTAGTTCAGGTCTCAAACATATTTGTAATAATGATAATAATATTTACAATAGCAATAGCTCCTACTTATCAAGTGCTGCTCCATACAGGCCCCGAGCTGGGGTTAATCGTATGATCTCATGGAGCGGTTGCATTAGCTGGTTGCTATTTCCATTTTATAGATGAAGACAGAGTCCCAGAGAGACCAAGTGTCCTGCCTGAGGTTATATAGCTCATGGTCAAGGTGGGATTCTATGTCCAGAGACTGATGTCGACACCACCCCGGCTTCTACCAATTCCTTGCTTTTTTTACTCAGGCTACCGTGGACAGTCCAGTTGGGTGTGATCCTACAATTACAATTGTAATTATGATCTATTTCTATGATTATTTGCTCAGTGCGACAGTCCTGCCCACTAAGCAGTCAGGGCAGGGGCCCTGGTCAGTTCTAGCAGATTGCACGGCGCCTGGCACCCAGCAGGTGTGCAGTAAATATTTATTGGGTGAATGTGTGATTGAGTTTAGGCATGCAGGAGTAGACTTTTGGGGTGGCAGCATGGAAAAGAGGTGCAATTAGAGATTAGTAGAAGGAGATTTTGTAGTAGTTTAGGATGCATCAGGACCTCTGTGTCTATCCCATCCTTGCTATAAAACTATAAAACGGGGGTGGAGGAAGCTGGTTGACTGCTGCCAGATGCCAGTATATGGAAGAAGCAGTATTTCCCCAGGCTGAGCTTCTCTGGGTTAAGCCCCTTTTCTTATACTTTTAACACACTTTAACCGCACTTAACCATGCATTTGGAGGGGATTATAGATTTATGTTAAATATAGAAGGATATAAAAAGGAGCTTTGTAAGGTTGTGTGCAGGGTTAGGGAAATGTAATATCAGACCTGGGACTTGTTTTTTTTTTTTTAAACCAGTGTTTACTGAGCTATGCACTGTGCCGAGCATTCTCTTTGCATGAATTAACTTACTGAGTCTTTGCTGCAACCCAGTGAGGGGAATTGTTGTTATTACTTCCATTTCTGAGGTCCATACGGTGAGCCTTAGAGGAGCCCTGTAACTTGTTCAGGGTCCCACAGAGCAAGTACTGGTTAGGGCCAGGATTTGAACCTCAGCCTTCCTGCTAAGAGAACACTAGGTTGACCACTTGGTAGACTGCCCTCCTCACCAGAAGGAGCCCTGTAGAAATTGTTAACACTCTCTGCCATAATGAGCTTCATTGGTTGAAGAGAGGATGATTCAGTGTATGGATCAGCGACCTGAGAAATCAGGGTGCTATGGAGTGATCTTTTGTATAAGGCCAAAATAACTATTGAATTTCCTTTAAAATTCTGCTTTACTATGGTACGTGTGGCTCCATGGGTGATACCGGGAGATACACACAAGAACTGAAACCTTTTGGGGGGCACGTCTTCCAGTGGGGGCATTACCTGGCAGAAATAATTGGCCACATTCTTTGAGTTATTTCCCTTCCACTCCTCTTTTGTCTCCTAGTGTATGTTGAACTCTTATAAATTTTCCACTTGTGGTATGCTACTCTGCTACACTCACCTGGGCTGCCATTAGCAATGACTTATTGCCCTTGCACAAATATGGGCTGCAGTTTTCTCTAGAATGAATAGGTTGGGCTAGGTGGCCTTCTAGCTAGAATATTCTCTGTGGTTGTCTCAGGAAAACTCCAGTGGCCTGCCCTGGGCAGGTCAAACAGGAAGACCGAAGTGAAAAATGTGGGCGAGCAGAGCATGTATCCAATTTTATTTTAAGAGATAATGGAAACTCAGACTCTCCTCTAATGTGTTAAGAATTGGTTAAAAAAAAAAGACAAAAGAAAACAAAAAACTGGAATTTTTTAAAAGTAGCATACCTGCCAAATGAAACACCTCTAGGAGTGGTGCAATCCCCCTCCTCCCATTTGGTGACCCTGGGGAAGAGGAAGCTGCCGTAGACCACATGGGTGGTCTTTGCTCCACTCTCTCCCCCAGATCCTGAACTCTTGTGGGAAGAGGAGATGGGAGGAGAAGACAGGGTTCCCCTTTCCTCCGCTCACCGAAGTGCTGACTCAGTGCCTATGGGAAGGCGGTTTTGAGCTATCACGAGGAAAGCCAGTACAGTAGAAAAGCCCAAAGAGAAATTCACTCATGTATGTCAAAGGTGTGAACCTTCAAGACGATATTATAACTATCAGTTTTAAGGATTTTAGACTGTTATCACATTGAGGTACTGTTATGATTAAGTTCATATGGATAGTCAAACTCTCTGAACCTGAGCTTTCTCGTTTTAAAACGTGTTGGACAGGGCTCCAGTTTCCAGTCTGTAATATCATCAACTAAACTTTTATCATTACATTTGGATTGTGTTAATGAAAATAAACACAGTTAACTTGTTTGCAGGCCTAGGGAACCATGGCCTTTCCCTCCCAGCCAACCGGATTCTTAAGAAATTTGATCTTTGGGCTGGGGGTGTGGTTCAATGGTACAGTGTGTGCTTAGCATGTGTGAGGCCCTGGGTTCAATCCCCAGCACCACCAAAAACAAAAAGAATAAAAAAAGGGAAGTTTGATCTTTGGAATTACACAAATATCACAAATAGTATGGGGGTGTATATCTGTGATTTGGTCTAGAGACTGTTGTGATAGGATTTGTCATCAATATTAGAAGGCTGAAATATATTTTTTCCAGTTGAGGATAATAGGCCTCAGAGGAGTTAAGTGACTCTCCAAGGTCACAAACTAATGAGTGTCAGAGTTGGGGCCCAAATTCCAGTGTCAACTGTTCCTTTAATTTCTGTAACATTCATTGCCCCATTGCGTCCTCATCTTCAAACTAACATTCCTCGCCTCTTCAATTTTATTCCATTTTCTTTTGCATCCCACTGAAACTCTATTTGTTCTCTTGATATTAATGCAGGCCTTTGATCCAGCCATGTAAAGAATATTCTCAGAATATTATTCCATTTTGTCTCTTTGGTTTATATGCATAACATCAAATTATAGTCAGTTTACAACTAACTGTAGGAATTAAGTTGTTGGGAAGCATGAAAAAATGCAGCAGTAACTGACTTATAATTTCTTCTTTTTTTGTTGTTCTGGAAAGTGATTCTAATGTCACACAACTTTTTTAGTTGTAATAAAGACTACAAGGTAGCACTGGATTTTTCTTTTCCTGCTTACATTTCCTCCCTCAAAATCCCTTCCTTCATTTGTCATCCCCTTTTTAAAATAGGAACTATCGGTGCGAACTTTGATCCACATTAAGCTGCATTTACACGAAAGCATAAATCACTGTATCTGGGGTTGGGGCCGCTAAATGCTTTTCTCTCTTGGACTCTGTGATCAAGAATGCAGAACAATAAAGAGCGTGGAGCAAAAGAAGTTTTATGGCAGCACTGAGCGCAGGAAATTAAGTTTCTTTAACATGCAGATGGGTTGAAGGGCTGTTCTATTGCTTTTTGGATCACTCAGGCAAGTGAACGTCAGTTTATCATTTTAGTGAAATGCAAACTGTAGAAGTGGTTCCTACAGGCATTTGAACAAGGAGCCCGCACAGCTGACTGCTTCAGCTGTTTAACTAGTAGCACACTTCTTCATCTGACTCTTTGGGAATATACTCTTTTTGTTTTATTACTTTCTTCAAACAACAAAGAGTATATAATGTTATATCTGTAGCCAACTGACTACAAAAGATAGCTAGGGATATACGAACAGCCAATCAGATGGCATTTTACTGGAATGGCCTTCTGTGCGTCCTTTTAACATTTACGATTTGTTAGTCTAGCTAATAATATATACATGCAAGATGTCATTCTCTATGTGCAGACCGTGTCACTGTGCAGCACAAGGACATAGGTAGTCTGGAGTCCTAGTACAGATGTGCTTTGTATGGCTTTCTCTACAACTGATAACCTGTCAGCAAGGTCACAGCTGTTCTGTAGCAGTCCTGAACAGTTGCTAAGCAGGCCAAAGGAATCAATAGGTTGCTTGGAGATCTGCCTGTTTAGCACACGCATAGGCTCTGGTTTCATCATGGCCAGACTTCTAAAGTGTGAAGAATTCCTTTGCTGCCCTCTTGTCCTTGGCTGCCATTTCTATTTCCTGTATTCTCTTGGTCAGACTCATGAGGGATCTTGGCAAGTTGGATCACTAAAGGATTTGTGCAATAGAGAAGCTCGTGTTCTGTTGAGGTTGGGCAAACGCATTTATTTCTCCTCCTATATGAATTCTGCTAAACTTTGCAGTAGAACACTTACTTAGGAGTTGATGCTTAATACATGCTAATAATACCCAGTTTATGTGTTTCAGCGTGTGTATAATCAAGTTTATATATATTCTATATATTCAGCAGAGCAAGTTAATGTATTTTAGTAGTGATTTAATTCATTCTGGTTTGTAAAGTACTTTGAAGACAATTTGGTCCATCTCCTGTACTTAAATGTCTAAGAATGTAAATATTATTATTTATTGGAATTTATCCTTTGGAATAGTTTATAATTTAGAAAACGAGATTTCAGTACAAGGGGAAATAGTCTTAATTTTGCAAAGCATTCTTCATTCACATCTATTGAGACTAAAAGGTTGTCCATTGGTGAGTTTAGAGGAAACATGGAAAGCCTGCCTGTAATTCAGGAAGCCAGCACTCTTATGTTTACCTTGTTTGTCATGGAAAAATAAAATGCTCATTTCCATTCTACTTCATATTTTGGCATCATTAAGACACTCAAAGCATATTATAATTGCAAATGGGATTTGGAATGATGATGTATTCTAGAAGCGATGTAAACAGATTGCATTAAAAATTAGAACTCGCGGATTGCAGCACCACTGCAGTAAGCCTGTCTGTCTTTCAGGTTGACCCCCTGTTTACAGTGCCAGCACCACCGCCGCCGATTTCCAGCAGTCTCACGCCGCAGATCCTACCCTCCTACTTTCCCCCGTCTTCATCCAGTATTGCAGCACCAGTTGAACAGCTTTTGGTTCGGACTCGTTCCGTGGGCGTCAATACATGTGAAGTTGGAGTAGTGACAGAGCCAGAGTGTCTTGGGCCCTGTGAACCTGGGACCAGTGTGAATTTGGAAGGGATCGTGTGGCATGAAACAGAAGAAGGTAAATACAATTTATTTTTATTTATTTTCCTATGCCCTCTCCCCCGCGATGTATTTCTCTCTCTGTGAGGGGAATTTGTTTTGTGGTATTCAGAGAGGAAAGAAAAAGGGTTTTGAGGCTCTCTGAATTTTGTTGAAATAAGAACTGTGTTTGTCTTCTTGTTTGTGGATTTTTTTACATGTAGGGTGAGTCGGGCCCCTAAAAGTAGTTCTCCACTTTAAGTGCTAACATGGAAGGACAGAGAAGCAAAGTCAGGATTAGCTTTCTCCTAAAGGGTATCATGGAAATCAGGAAGGGAGATAGATTTCAAGTTCATTTGATTCTTGGTGTCCCAACCAGTCTTGTCTTATTGACATGGTTGTTTTTGTGTTGTGGAGTGTGATGTTGATCTTCTGAACGAAGCAAAGGCTCTTGCACATAGCAGGGACCATTGTCATGATGAGGTTGTAGCTGTTGGTGCTCAGAGCTAATGGAGCCCGGGTCAGAGGCTGGAGCCCTAGTCGAGCCATCATCTCTCTCATGGCCAGAGACATAGGACCTTTCCTGCCCCTTAACTCAGCAAGCCATTTGGCAACTGCAAGCCATTAGTCATGAGGGAAACAAGGTGCACAGAGAAATAGATGGATCTGTCATCGCTATTGGAAATATAAATCAGAACATGTGCCACACTGGTAGTGGATCCAGATCGGAGTTGGCCATGTCTCGCAGCACATGCTTACCAGGTACAGGGGGTTTCAGATGGCCTGTGTGAGTAACAGGCCAACAAACACTGAAAACCAGCTACCGAGGAGTGAGAGCTGCCCGCTCTCTCACAATGAGTAGGGGGAAGAGTTTAAGGAAGAAGCATGCCCCAGGGTGGAAAACTGGGAAAGGAAAATGAACAGCTTTGGGGGGAAATTTTCTTCTCCCCTTTTACTGGATTGGTTAAGGATAAAGGAAAAGACAGTGGTGACTCTCATTGTCATTTGTAAGAAGAGGAAAGACAAGGATGAGAGTAACAAGAAGGGTCTGAGACTCAATCATTCATTAGATTCCTCTGAGTCAAGGAGGCAATGGGGGCAGGAGGTAAAGTCTATGCAAAAGAGACTGAGTGGGTGCGAAGGGGGTGTAAATGGGGGTGGGGAGGTCATTGCTGGGCAAGAAGTAGCTCAAGCTGTTTTGAGTTAGATAAATCTTTGAATTCTGCTTATTACATTTTGCATGTTCTTGTATGATATGTTTCATAATTAGATAAAAAATTTTGTAGGTAATGCCAGTAAGGGAGAAAGAAAAAGCCTTAATTATACAAGAAAAGGAAATGAAAATAGTAGCTATGGTGTGTTCTTCTTGTGTGCTCAGATGGATGTGATCGTTCAAATTTACTTTTGGCTTTAGACATTTTGGGGTTTTTCATTTTCTCCCTCTTTGTATTTTTAGTTGGGGTTTTTCAGACATTCTGGGAAGCAATTTAAAACAATGCTGTGAAACCAAATTGGGAGGTTGATGTAAGAGTAGCCGGAATTAAAGTTTTTTTAAAATTTCTTATTGCTTGTCTATTTAAGGCCCCCTCCCCCCCAGTGCAGGAATAAGCTTTTATCTTGATACCTCTCCCTGAGTTGTGCACAGCTTGCCTTCCTTGACATTTTCCCTAGAGAAAATGTGGTAGAGAAGGGTTTTAGACTGATACCTCGGTGTGAAAAGTTTAGGTACAGATTTTAAGAACAGAAAAAAAAATTGGACCAAAAAAGGATTAAATTCATAAACTCGAAGTCAGATTTCTTGTACTTGGATAATTTACTCATTGGGTTGAAATGTTGTCTTTCTATTTCTTAGCTGTGACTTAGCACCCTTCACTTTTTTTCATGGTGTGATTTTATTTACTTAAGTGCGGGGCAGGGCTGAGTTCCTGCAGTGTGACCTCACGGGGTGGAAGATGTAAAATTAGCCACAAACTTTCTGGGACAGTTTGGATTTTTCTTCAGTTTGCTTAGAAGTCTGCTTAGTGTTGACTTTCAAACTTAGCCTTTAATAAAAGATAGGATTATTTAGGAAAACAAACTCCAAAACAACTGTGTTTAAAAATTATGGCAGTACGAGTCAAAGTGGAATTCTGATACTCTGGTCATATGCTTAAGAGCTTTAAGATATTATTATTATTACTTGTTAATTAGCCTCACCGGTTCCACCCTGGCCTCAGAAAAATCAGTCTCTTGATTCCGAAGCACCTGTCTTTACATGATGTCATCCATCTGTCTCCCTGGATGTCTTTGTTCATTCATAGGCCAGACGCGTAGCTTCAAAGGGCTTTCAGGCACAGTAGCAGAACCTTGAGCGGCCCTCATCTTCTCTTTATTGTTTCATGTTTTCTAGGATTTGGGGTGTATGGATGCTCACTGTGGTCATACGAAGGAGCTGTTGATGTTAATAAGAGTTACTTTGCTGAATGAAACTAAACTGACCTCCATAGAATTTAAGAACTTGTCTTAGTAAAGCCTCAGGTTATAAGATGTGTGTTTAATGTGCAACCATTTTCAAGAGCATTCCATTTGCATTTTTTCTCAGTACAGTGTGTTTAAAGCCTTTGTACCAGTTTAAAAACGAAACCCACTTGACCATTAATTTTTCCCATTTGGGAAAAGCAAAGAGGGCCACAGCACAAACCCATTTGGAGCCAGTAATTTGGCAGAGCTAAAAGAGATGATTTTGGGGAAAAGGTAGAGGGGAGTAAGATATAATAGTTTGTGTGAGGTTTCACTAAACAAAGAGCTTGGAGTGGAGCTTATAAAACTGTCAGGTGCCTTTGACTAATGTTCTGTAGACTGAGTTAAATCCCTTCCCTGTTATTTATATATTGAGGGATTGTATAACTAGTAGTGTTTTTCACAAACCCGATTTGTTATGTACATTCATGTGTGTGTGAAGGTTGTATACATGCATGTATTTTTAAGATCCTAGAATTTTAAGAGTTCATATTTAAAGTTTTTGGGGGAATACTGAATATTCTTGTGATTTCTTTGGGTGGTGATGGTGAACAACAAAAGCGGACTATGAAATCCCCATTTAATGCTTAAATGTTTCTTGTGCTTGGAGTTTCTCGTTAGAGGAGGGTTCTTTTAGACACAGTCTTTGCCCCCAGTATTTCTGCCAGTACATGAAGTCCTAGTTGTCTAAGAACTGAGTTGTGCTCAGATATAAAGTGTTACTAGCGAAATTCCCTCTTGAAAAAAATTAGTGGGTTTCTGATCATGCTTAATAGGGGAGAGAAATCATAACTACTTTTGGACGTTTGCTTCTTCTTCTCTGGCCTTTCTTCTTTAAGGTGCATGCGTAGAAGCAATGATGTAGTGTACAAAATTACTCACAGATGTGGGAAAGAATTTCCTCAGCATTTCATTCCTGACATTTGGGACACACATGCCTATGTATAATTACTTGTTTGAAAATCTTGCTGTTTTTTGAGAAAGAAAAAAAAAACCCCATGGTATTTTACAGCAATGTGTGTAAATACGTGTGTTGAACTTGGCTTTTTAGCTCTCATCATGAATGTGTTTTCTTTTCGCATTTTATTGAATCTTACTGAATCTTATTATTTTTGCCAAACTGAAGAACATACTTGGTTTGTCTCTGCCCACTATCTATTGTTATGACTGTCATTTATCGCTGCTCTAAGGCTCCGTCATGCCCATCCCCAACAGTCTCTTAATGATTAAGCAAAGCCACTGAAGGAAAGGAAGTGAGAGAAACAAAGCTGGTATTTGCCATTGGAGGCCTTCGGAGCTCTGTGGGTCGCGGGGTGCTGGTTCTCAAGGCTGTGCCTTTTAATCCCCGGGGGAGCTGTTAAAACGTGCCCACGTCCAGGTACCATCCCAGGCATCTAACTGGGTTGGCAGTCAGGTCTGGTTTGGTTACCTGGCGTTGGTGTTTTATCCCAGCTTCCCAAAGTGATTCTGATGTGCAGATGAGGCAGAGAACTATCGTCTCAGCGCTACATCTGAGCCCTCTGGGAGTTCCCCTTTTCCCTTTATGTAAGTCACATGTATTGTTGCCTCACGTTTCCAAGTATAAAATGGACAGGGGCACCTGCCTTGTGTACCTCACAGATAGTGAGGTACTGACACGTGACGGGTGAGCATAATTGTTTAATCACTAATGAGAGAGAGGGTCCCACCTTGATGAACATCACAGTGGATTTGAACAATTGTTACCACTCTTCCCAGTTTATCAATATGGTGGGGTTGGACCTTACTGTTGATTTCTCAAATGAGCCAGACACAATAGTTTCCTTTCTGTGTGGTCTCTACTGAATTATTTTTTAAATAGTGTAGAAATCCACTGAAGTAAGGGAAGTGATTAATGTAGCAAATAAATAATTGTATTCAGGAAATCGGGGTTTTGAGAGGGGACATTGGTCAATTCAAACGGCAGCTTAGGATAGTGAGTGTGATATTAATGGGAAGACTCAACACCAGGTGTGGGCGGAAGACTACATCCTTAAAAAGAGGTTCTTCAGGGCCACGTGTGGTGGTGCAGGCTTTAATCCCAGTACTTGAGAGGCTGACACAGGAGGATCGCATGTTCAAAGCCAGCCTCACCAATCTAGCGAGGCCCTTAGCAACTTAGCAAGACCCTGTTTCAAAATAAAAAATAAAATAGGGCCGGGGATGTAGCTTGGTAGTAGAATACCCCTGAGTTCAATCCCTAATTCCATCATTACCACCAAAAAAAAAAAAGGTTCTTCACCTGTTGTTCTATGTGTTTGGCTTCCAAGGAAAGAAAGGTGATTTCGGGATTAATTTTTTTTCTATTTTTTTTTTGCAGTACTGGGGGATTGAACCCAGGGGCATTCTACATCCAACCTACACCCCCAGCCCTATTTTTTTATTATTATTTTTTATTTTGAAACAGGGTCTCACTAAGTTGCAAAGGACCTCACTAAGTAGCTGAGGCTGACCGCAAACCTGCAATCCTCCTGTCTCAGCCTCCCATGTACTGGGATTACAAGCGTGCGCCACCACGCCTAGCTGGGATTAATGTTTTAAAGGCAATTAACTGGAGAAATAAGTGGCTCTTTTTTGAACCACTAGAGATGTTCTTAAATTCTTCTGCTTCTCTTGCATCTCCAAAGTCATAAATGTGCAGTATAGGGGGTTCCAAACTGATTCATTAAAAGGCAAATGATCCTGTGTAATTGAGGACAGATTTAACATGTGATGTTGCTATCTGTCTTCTCTAGTATTATCTTATTTCTTCAAATAGGGCATTTCTTTTATAGTTCTGATTACTTTGGTCAGAGATTAAACAATCCAGGCTGACTTTATATTTTCAGTAACTGACTATGGAGAGTGAGATATTATTTATCGAGGCATATCTCTGTGATTTTTATAAATTCGACTTTGACTCACAAGGGGAGTAAGAGGAACACTTTGAACTAGTGTATTTCACTACCCCTTGCTCAGGGATCATTATAACAGTGCAATCACAGGGGACGTTGAGATGGCTAGTGGTTGGTACTCTTGGTCAGTATTAGCTCGAGGTAAGTCAGCCTCCTCTTCGCATGCTAGTTTGTTCAGATGAGTATAGTGTAATCACTAGTAATAATAAGAGACCAGCCTTGGTTGTCCTCACTAGAACTCCATAGAGGTTTTTTTTTTTTTGTTTGTTTTTTGGTACTGGGGATTGAACCCAGGGGTGCTCTACCTCTGAGCTACACCCCCAGCCCTATTTTTTATTTTTTATTTGGAAACAGGGTCTCGCTAAGTTGTGTAGGGTCTCACTAAGTTGCTGAGGCTGGCCTTGAACCTGCTCCTGTCTCAGCCTCCCAAGTACTGGGATTACAAATGTGCACCACCATGCCGGCTTCCACAGAGGTTTTGAGGGGCCGAAGGTTCTATTAGTTAGGGCCACTCTAGTCTCGGCCATGAACTTTCCCCCTACCTTCCTGGGCCATCTTGTGGTGGTGTTGCTAATGAGAGAGCGAATGGTTCCTTGAGCTCCACCCCCACTGGTGGCAGAGCAGCTCAAAGGTGGCTGTGTCCTTCCCACGGGCCCACATGCTGCCCCCTTTCCCGGTGGAAAAATAACCCAAGTTGAAGACGGAATCTGTGTGTTTGCAGAACCAGACACCAGCTTACTTACCTCTGATTATTCTGACTACAGTGGTGATTTTTTTTTTTTTTTGTCTTAAGACAGGGGCTCGGGCAATCCTACTGCCTCAGCCTCCTGAACAGCTTGAGAGTGTAGGCCCCCGACAGTGCCAGCTAAAATTTTCTTTTAAATAAAAACACAGTAGGTTTAAGGTTATCTAATAGACAACAACTAAACTCATTGAAAGTATTTTCTGTTTAAGATTAATGAAACTCATGTTACCAGCTTCACAGAAAGTAAAAATGGAGGCTAGGTCTTCACACAGGCATACAGTCGACACTCAAAGATTTATTGAATGTAGGGAAGAAAAAGGAACTGAGCGGTTTCCTGGGTTTGTGACATTTCCCTGGGTTTGTTTTGCCTTCCTCCTGCCCTCCTTGTTTTGTGCTTTCCCGATGAGGTAATGTGGCCCACATGTGGAGATGCTGAGTGATGGTGTGTTGCTGGAAAGCAGCATCACACAGCCCTTGCCAGTGTGAACAGTGAACTGCTATTAAGATGGACTCAGCTCACTGTTTTTAGGCCAAACATTTAGCTTCTAGTTCATTTGTGTATGTATTTTGGTGGTGACATTAGGTGTTAAGTAATGGAGCAGTAAGATTTAAATTTAAGATTTATGAAGGTATTTTGTTACTCTTTTATTGGTTGATGGTGTATGTAAACTTATTTATTTAGTTAGTTATTTTGGGGGTACTGGGGATTGAACCCAGGGCTTTGTGCATGCTAAGCAAGTGCTGTATCACTGAGCTACATCCCCAACACTTTGTGTGTGTGTGTGTGTGTGTGTGTGTTGCTGGGGATGGAACCCAGGGGCATTCTACCTCCAGGAAACACTCACAGCCCCATTTTGTTTTTTGTTTTGAAACAGAATCTTGCTAAGTTGCTGACAGCCTCACTAAGTTGCTAAGGCTGACTTTGAACCTGTGATCCTCCTGTCTCAGCCTCCCAAGTACTGGGATTACAGGCATGTGCCACACCTGGTTTCCTAACCCTTTAAAAAAAAATCATTTCGAGGCAGGGTCTCACCGGGTTGTCCAGATAAGCCTTGAATTTGTGATCCTCCTGTCTCAGCTTCCCAAGTAGCTGGGATTGCAGGCATGCGCCACCACGCCTGACATTAATCTTATTCTAATATATGAATACAGATATAAAACATTCAAAAGTAGGCTTTTCTTAGGACTTGGTTATGGTAGAAGATTAAAGTTGTCTTGTAAGACGTGTGTGTGTGTGTGTGTGTGTGTGTGTGTGTGTGTTAGTTAATGCCCTATCTGCTTATTTATTTTTTCCCTATACAGAAAGATTTGGTAAGGAAATCCCGAGTCTTGATAATTATAGGGATTTTGAACTAAAGATATATTTCTAATTACAAAATGGAATGGGTCTCATTCATTGCAAAGAATAGCTGTTGGCCCATCTAGGCATATTGATCGAAGCATTTAATTGATTTTTTACACAATTTTTATAGCAGCTTTATTGAGATGTAATTCACATAGCATACAATCTGCGCATTTAAAGCACACAATTCTTTGTTTCTTAGTACGTTCAGAGCTATGCAACCATCATTACAATTAATTTCAGACCATTTTCATAACCTCAAAAGAAACCCTGTCCCTGCCACTTATGACACTCCTCCCTTTCATTGACTTTTGCATCTTTCTGCTGGATCCTTTGTTGTTTTTCTGTGTAAACATGTATATTTTATGAATAAGACAAAGGTTGGTTTGTTGAGCTCTTCCTTCTTTGGGCCAGACATTGTGCTCGGCACGGTTAACAGGTAATGGTTTCCTTTTACTCTTAGAACAAAGTCCTCATCCATAGTTTAATAAGGGAGACTTAGGAAGGGATTCACCTGTGCTAGGCAGCACGACCGGCCATCGGGGAGTAGCCGTTGAGGGCCCTGGCTCCTCACACTGTCCTGCACTCCGGATTTCTGTATACCACTACTCTGAACTTCCTGTGTATTTCTCAACGTGTTCTGGAAAGAGGGAGTAAAATGTGATGTAATAACTGGAGTTTTTATTTGAAGCATGGGAGGATAAGAATTTCTGTGTAGTTCCAGCGTCTGGACTTGAATCAGCTTCAGCTGGGCTGCTGTATATGAACCATCCCTTCCAGCCCACTGTGCCTTGAGCCTCTCAGTGCGCTATTCCACCTGTTTTGTTGGGTCCCCAGGGCCTGGCACAGGGTAAGCGCTCCATACACACTTGCTGACTGTTGAATGCATTCACAGCGCAAAGCGGTACGGCCTTCATCCCTGCGGAAGTGTGAGTAGTGCAGCTTTCTAGTCAGGGCTATGTTACTTTTAGGTTAAGTTTGGTCTCGACAATTGAAAATAGTTCCAAAAATCTAGTTTGTCACTGATTTTTTTCTTGATCCATTCTAAAATTGGATTATATTTCAGCTTCCACCCTTCTTTCTGGTAGACCAACAAGAACAAAAAGAAACAAAATATTTGTCACACCTTTTCTGTTGTCATTTGTATCCTTAATATGATTTTTATTTTCTGATTGTAGAAGGAATAAATGACCATTTTAAAGCAAAGTAAAAATGTAGGGGGAAAAATTTATAATTCAGGTGACCACTTAGTGAGCAAGTGAGTTCACGTTTTTAGGTTTCTTTTTGTTAACTATGGGCACAGTATTGTACAGCAGGTAACTAGAACATAGTAACCGTGCATAACTGACTGCGTCTAGCATAACGTCCCCAAGTCACATGTGGCCGGCTTTCCGTCTTTTCTAAAGTGGAGTAATATGCCACTGCATGTGTACACCTCCATCGGGAGACACTTAGGTTTTCACCTGGTAAAAAGAATAAGTTCACTGTTGCCGTGAACGTGGGAATGAACACGGCATGTTAAGATCCTGATTTCAGTGCTTTTGGATAAGTATCCAGAAGTGCAATCATTGTTTTTTAAGTTTTTGATGCTAGCCATCCTGACAGGCATGAGTTGCTACTCTATTGTGGTTTTGATTTGCATCTCCCTGATGGTTAGTGATGCTGACTATCTTTTCACATACTTCTTGGTAATTTGTGTGTCTTCTTTGGAGAAATTCTATTCAAATCTGTTGCTTATTGAGTTGGGTTGTTTTTTTTTTTTGGCTATTGATTTGAAGGGGTTCCTTTTATATTTTGGATATTAACCTCTCATCTAGTACAGGGCTTGTGAGTATTTTCTTCCATTTCTTAGGTTGCCATTTCACTCTGTTAATGGTTCATTTTGTCCCACTTGACTATTTTTGCTTTTGTTTCTTGTCTTGCTTTTTAAATAGGCATTTAAAAACTAATTGAGAGCGGGGCGTGGTGGCGCGTGCTTATAATCCCAGTACTTGGGAGGCGGAGACTGGAGGATCCGGGTTCGCGGCCAGCCTCAGCTACTTAGTGAGGCCCTCCGCAACTTCGTGAGACCCGGTTTAAAAATAAAGTATAAAAAATAGGACCAGGGGTGTAGCTCAGAGGTAAAACGCCCCTGGGTTCAATCCCCGGTACCGCAAAAAAAAAAAAATAAAATAAATAAATAAATAAGAACTAGTTGAGTTCATTCAGTGGGTGTACTCTTGTTTTAAAAGACTTTAGTTTTTTAGAGCTGTTTCAAAATTGAAATGAACATGCATAAATTTCTCTTTCCGTTGCCTCTACACACGTACACCCTCCTCTACCATTCACACTCCCCACCACCCTTGGATTCGGGTTGTATTTGGTGAACTTATATTGACACAGGATTACCATCCCAAGTCCATGGTTGACATTACTGTTCACTCTTAGCGTTGCACCATCTATGGGTTTGGACAGATGTATCATAACTTGTATGTACCATATAGTTTCATGAGAGTATTTCCTTTCCCTAAAATCCTCTGTGTTCTACCTATTCATCTCTCCCTCCGCCGACCTCTGGCAACTACTGATACCGTTTACTATCTCTGTAGTTTTGCTCTTTTTATAATGTTACAGGGTTGGAACCATACCACATAAAGCCTTTTCAGATTGGCTTCTTTCACGTAGTTATATGTATTTAGATTTCCGCGGTGTCTTTTCATGACTTGTTAGCTCGTTTCTTTTGAGCACTAATATCCTACTGTCTAGATGTATCACAGCTTGCCCGTTCATCTACTGAAGGACATTATTGTAGCTTCCAAGTTTGACAGTTATGAATAAAGCTGATAGAAGCACCCATGTGCTGGTTTTTGTGTGGACATCAGTTTTCAACTCCTTTGACTAAATGCCAGCGAGTGCAATTGCTGGATCATATGGTTAAGAGTTTAGTTTTCTAAGAAACTGCCAAACTGTTTTCCAAAGTGGCTGTAGCATTTCGCACTCCCACCAGTAATGCATGTTGTTCCACTTCCTCCACAATATTTGGTGTCATCAGTGTTCTGGATTTTGACTGTCTTGATCAGTATGTAGTGTTGTCTCATTGTTGTTTTAATGTGAATTTCCCTGGTGACATATGATGTGGAACCTCTTCTCATATGCTCACTTGCCATCTGTATACCTTCTTTGGTGAAGTTAAGGTCTTTGGCCCATTTTTAATAGGGTTATTTTCTTGTTGTTGCGTTTTAAGAGGTCGTTGTGTATTTTAGGTAAGTGTTTTATCGGTTAAGTCCTTCACATAATGTCTCACAGTCCATGGCTTGTCTTTTCATTCTCTTGACAGTTTTTTCTTCTTCTTCTTCTTCTTCTTCTTCTTTTGGCACACAGCAGAAATACAGCACATTCTTTCTTTCATGGGTTGTGCCTTTGGTGTTTTATCTAAAAAGTCATCCTCAAACCCAGGTTCATCTAGATTTTCTTCAGTGTATCTTCTAGATTTATTTATTTATTTTTATGGTACTGGGGATTGAACCCAGGGGCATTCTACCTCTGAGCTACACCCCCAACCCTATTTTTTCTTCTTTATTTTGAAACAGTGTCTCACTAAGTTGCGGAGGGCCTCACTAAGTCGCTGAGGCTGGCTGTGAACCCGGATCCCTTGGTCTCAGCCTCCCAAGTACTGGGATTACAAGCGTGTGCCACCACGCCCGGCTTTATCTTCTAGTTTTAAAGTTTTGTATTTTACATTTTGAGCTGATCGTCTTGAATTAATTTTGTGAAGGATACAAGGTTTGTGCCTAGATTCCTAGATTCTTTTTTTTTTCTTTTAACTCGTGGATGTCGTTGTTCTAGCTTATTGGTTAAAAAGACTACCTTTTTTCCATTGTATTGCTTTTGCTCCTTTGTCAAAGATCAGTTAACTGTATTTATGTGGGTCTATTTCTAAGCTCTACACTTTTCCATTGATCTATTTGTCTCTTCTTTTGTGAGTACCACATTGTCTTAATTACTGTACCTTTAAAGTAAGTCTTGAAGTCAAGTAGCATTAATCCGCTGACTCTATTCTTCTTCAATACTGTGTTGGCTGTTTTGGCTCTTTTGCCTATCCATATAAAGCTTAGAATCAGCTTGCCGATATCTATTAAAGAACTTCCTGGGAATTTGACTAAGAATGCATTGAATCTAGAGGTCAAGTTGGGAAAAACTGACATCTTGACAGTAGTCTTTCTATTAACATGGAATATTTCTGCTTTTATTTAGTTCTTTGATTTCTTTCATTAGCGTTTTGTGGTTTTCTTTATATAGATATTGTACATATTTTGTTACATTTGTTCCTAAGGATTTCAGGTTTTGGTGTGCTGATGTAAATGGTATTGTGTTTTTAAATTTTAAATTCCACTTGTTCATTACTGGTATCTAGGAAAGTGACTGACTTTTGTATATTAACCTTGTATATTAATGTTTGTATATTTATCACGCACCTTGCTATAATCACTTATTTGTCCTAAGTAGTTCCCTCCCTTCCACCCCCATACTGGGGATCGAACCCAGGGCCTCACACCTGGTAGACAAGTGCTCTACCACTGAGCCACATTCCCAGCCCTTTTTATTTTTGTTTTACAGACAGGGTCTTGCTAAATTACCCAGGCTGGCCTCAAATTTGCGATCCTCCTGCCTCAGCCTCCCAAGTAGCTGGGATTAAAGGTTTGAGCCACTATGCCTGAATCATTTCTGATATTATTAAAATACTTTCTAAAAAGCATTTTTCTTTGATGTGATATATTCCATGGAATAGACACACCGATGCTTAATTTAAATTCCTCTAATGATGGATATTTACATTGCTTTCAACTTCTTAGATAAATATAAGTAGTGTTGCATAGTGTATCTTTGGGCATGAAGGTTGTTTTCTTATGAATTTGGAATTATTATGCTGGTATCAATTTTCAAGAAACTGAATTGCTGAGTCAGTGGAAACAAGCATTTTTAATGTACTGGAACACGTACTGCTTGACTGTTTTCCCAAAGAGTTGTGCTGGTTTACACTTCTTGGATGAGTGCCCGTCTCACTGTACCCAACTTTGGACCCACTGACACTTCAGTGAAAAGGGAGATGAGGTTTGAAGTCATACGCATAGATTGTAATGTCCACGTACACGTTCCTATCCTTAATAGAAAAGGAATGAGACTCCCCCCCTGGCAGCACATATCACCGTCGTTCAGCAAGAGAGAGCAAGTGTGCAGGTGATGCTACGCTTCTCCTTGTGTCTAGAATGACATTTGCAGCTTCCCTACCCCTCACATGAAGGAATTAAAAGTTTAAATATGAGGAATTCGTACACCCAGGGGAGAAAACGAGTCTGCCAAGCATCTCTTCTGAAGTAGGCAGAAGCTGAGCCACTTGTGTTTTTGCCTCTGCAAGCATCCTTCTTGTGGAGTATGCTCTGTCAGATTAAGGAAGGATGCCAGACCAGATTTTTATAAAAACTCTTTTGCATCTCATAGCTTGTTTATAATACACAATTTGTCATTCGACATATCCAGGCAGTGTGTACAGTTGTCACCGGTGCGCCCGAGCCCTGCCCTGTCACCTCCTTTCATCGTTTTCTCTCACATTCTCTCTTCCCTTGGCAGGAGGAAGAACTATCGAGGTAGTTTTTTCAAGTAACATCCACCAAAGCATTCCTGTGTGCCCTTCTCTAGCCTTTCTGTTCTCAAATAAGTTTGGCTGATACTTGCCTGGCCATAATAGGGGGAAAGCATATCATGGGTTTCAAAAAGTTGCTCTCAGCAAGGAAGTTGGGGGAAATGGGCTCCTGGGCGCAATTGCAGTGTATCTAGCAAGGTGTGATATAACCCAGTCAGGAGACCCAAGAGGGGGCAGATAAAAAGTGCTGTGAGGTAGGCAGAACCTTATTACTCATTTGATAATTTCTTAGAACTGAACAGTAAATGGAATAATTATATGCATAGCGCACCCATACATATTTCATAATTAAGCCTTCTGACTCGATATGTATTTGAGACCCTTTCCTAGCATTTCAGTCCCTGTCGTATGTGACACATGACACACTTGGCCTGTGTCTGAACCATTAAAACACTTCTGTCTAGGGAACCTTTCATGTTGCTCTGTCATCACCATCTAATTAAAGTTTTCTCATTTATGTGGAAGACTTCCATAATCAGGCCTGTTATTCTTATGGAAAAACTGGGGTACAATCTTAATCAAGTGACTGTGGGGAGGGCGTTTTTTTTTCTGAATTTCTAATTCCTATCTATAGCGATTAGCCTTTCCTAGTTTTGAGTGTGTGGCTATATGTGGGTGAATATAACTAGTTATTTAAAAAATATGCTAAGAAGCAAATAAACATTTGTCTGTCAATGTGAGGTTTTGACTGAAATGTGGGAACTCAATCCGCTTACAGAGTGAAATGTTTTTTTTAAATTTAATATTCAGCAAATATTGTTTACAAAAATACTCCAAATGTTTTCAGCTGTGTATTTTATAGCAAGCAAAAAAAAAAAAAAAAACGGGGATCGACCGCTTCCCGAGCCTTGGGGGCAGTGCCACATGTTCTCTGGGCCCGGCGGGCGACGCAAGTCCCTCCAGCTCTTCAGGGACCCATGTGCACATCTGCACAGTTTGTATGTTGTCGTGTAGATGTTGCTTTGCTGTTCACATTGACAGACAACTTTTGAAGTAACTCAAGTCAAAAGAGCTGGCTGGGAACGCTGCATGCGTCTTACTTCTCTTGAGCAGTAGCATAGGCCAGCTCGTCCCAAGACCCAACACAGGCTGCCGTCCACCGCGTTCCTTAGCTTCCGGGAGGAGACCTTGTTGCTTTTCCCAGTATGAAAAGCCAGCCAGTTCCAAACAGTGCACACAGCTCTTTCTTACCAACATCTGTCACGCACACATGTGAAACTATTTCTTGTTCAAGCATACATATGGGGGTGGAGACCAGAACCAGGGCAGAACTGTAATTGGGATTGGACATCTTGGTTTGTTACTCTCTGTACCTGAAACCGAGCTGGCTGCATGTGAGAGGCGCTGTGGCTTCAGTGAAGCTTTGAATACTCAAGGGCAGAGCGGAGGCCATAGACTGGGAACTGGGGCCATCTTCATTACAAAGCACGAGAGCCTTGTTGAGCTAGTCTCTTCCGTAGACCCTGCCTGGCAGGGTGACTGAAAGGCATCATCATCGTCACCAGGATTTTTTTTTAAGCTAAGGTCTGAGTTGATAGCTCGACAGATAACCTAATGGGATTCAGGGAATATAAGGTAGGTTTTCAAAGAGGCAGAATGCAGTGAGCCACTTAGCATTATATTGACTGCACATTAATCTTCAGTGATTCACGAGGAGTGTATTACCTCAGAATCCCCAGTCGGTTAGTAGAGAATCCCTGAAGTGTACACCTTTTAGGATATCTCACTTTATATCTGGCTTTTGAATTAAATGTCTTCTTAAAATAAATATTGTCAGCTGCACGAGTCCCCCTGAGCTTGCAGTTTCTTGCAAGTAGCACATTTTCAAGTATGGAATTTCAACAAAGCACATCATATGTTGAATGTAACCGTTCAGTATTTGAGGCTGTGATTTAGCATCACCATCTTTATTTTCTCATGGTAAGGAAAATAGGGTATGGGGAATTTATGACTTGTGTAGCAATCATAACAGGCTCCAAAGGAGCATTGAAAGCCCCTGAGTTCCATAGTTTTAGTGACGGCTTAGGGGGGATCTTGTCTCGCCCACATAGACCCACCTCAGAGTTCCGGTGTCAGGCAGGCTGGACCAGGCTGGGCTCCTGCTCTGGAGAATCGGGCCTGGCAGCTAAGCCAAATCCCCTGGAGTTCAGATCGTGGTTTGTTGGCAACTTGTTTTTTTTTCCCCTCCCCAGACTTGACTCTCACCCTGACCACTCTTGAGCAGTTGAGTCGGGCTTTACACCATACTTGACCCGAGGGAGGGGCACATATTCTACCAATGGGTATACCGCCTTCACCTGCACACTCAGGGGAAATCGTTGGTGCATTTTGGAAAGTAGAAAGAGGCTCTGGTGTTTATGGAGGAGTGTGAGGAGATTGTCAGAGGACCTCATTGTATGTTCTTTCACTCTCTGAAGTTTGGCAGCCCGGCTCGTTACGGCTCAGTGCTGGGTGTCATTCTTCCAGTTACTTTATTCTGATCATTAATGAAGAGTGACAAAAGGCTAGCAGGAGTGCCAGGCCAGTTGGTCAGCAGAGCGAGATTGATTAGAACACTAGAAGGCAGCCAGAGCCTTTCTTCTACTGTATGCAAACTCCTTTTCTCTTTTTTGGCTGCACGAACAGTGAGAAGTGTCTGGAGTGACAGTATGTGACTATCAGTGCACGTGAGCAGCTATGCGTCTTTATAATTCCAACGATAACTAAGCAAAAGGTGCATTTTATATTTCCTACCAAATATTGTGTTTATTAAGACCTTGTAAAAGGGCATGATTTCATAAATCAAGAAGCACCTGTAATGTTTTGATTTAAAATCCTTCCTTTGGGCGTACAATAGTCTACTATTTCTCCATCTAGTAGATTTTTAAAAATGTATTCTTGCAGAGTCCTCCAGAGTTCTTGGTATTGCAGTCATGACTACTACTGGACAAATTATTTTTGAGAAAAGACCCATGGTTAAGCCAAGAGAACAACCAAACTAAAACAAAGCGTCACAATTGCTATAACCCTGATGTTACTATGGTGTATTGGGTTTAGAAGAAAAGGAAACCAGTTAAAAAGGAAAAGGAAAACCATGTGAACATTACACATCTGTGGGGCCCTCTCCCTTCCCATCATCCCCATTCGTTATAGAAATCTACGTATGGATCATGAACAGTGAAATTCTTTACGAGTATCCCTGCAGCTTCCTCTGCCTTGCTTGCACGACCCCCCATTCACTGTGAAAGCTAACGCATCTTACATAACCTGAAAAATACGACGATGGTTACGATGGTTAGAAATGCCTTGGGACTGGTAGAGAAGCTCAATGAGGTACAAGGGAAAAGATCTCTGGAAACTGCGCTGACCACGTGTCAAGAGAAGCAGACTGTAGTCTCGCCTCTCTTACCTTCCGGCCTCGTTCCCCCACTGTGTTAAGTGGGGGAGGGGTGGGAGTCCATGATCTTTCGAAGGGACCTGAAGTTTAGGTAGTGAAGGAGTGTAAAGATCATAAGGTTCTTCATGCCAGGATCATTCCAGACTTAAAGGATCCTGAACAAAATTCTTAGCAAATGGCTGCGATAGCTTTACTCATAATAACTTGCTGGGTTAGTGCCAAGTCCTGTGGAACAAGAAGGTGCAACTTGAATCTCCCAAATCAGACTGACTCCTAGGACTCTCTGTTTACTCAAGTTCTTTTATGGAACGATTAGCATTTGTGCAGGGGGGGGGCTCCCATCTTATTTTAGGCTCTGATTCCCTCCAAGGAAGAATGAGCCCATTAAGCACATTATCTGATAAGATTCCTGAGAGGTGGAGTCATAGCAGTTTGCTTAGCGCGTCTTCCTGCCCCTGGTTTAATGCACCAGCACCAGTGCCAGCCGCTCCTCGTGTTACTTGTGTATACCCCAGACTCCTTGAGACGCCCCAAAGACCACTGTGAAACAGAGAACTTACTGTATGCGTGAGAGTTAACACATAAGTGCAGTTTAATTTTCTTTTTAACTTCTCTTCAAATTACACATGTATATAGTTTAAAAGGCCACAGAGTTCTACAAGGGCTATAACAAAAAAGTAGTAGTTTCATATTCTACCTTTCCCTCACTCAATTTCTACTCCCCTGAGGAAGTGAACTATAAACTTTTAGCTGTCATTTTTATCTATATCTTTAAGTGCATGTTTATATGAGTATTCCTGTATTTATTTCAGTGTTAGGTATTTTACACAACCTCTTATTTTGGAAGAAAATGATTTAGCTCTCTTACCTCCCACCACACAAATATATTTTACTACCACCCAGACTCTTAAAGTTATGAGTTACAAGCTCTCTCTTGCTGCATGACAAATTATTCTAAAACGTAGTGCCTTCAAACAACAAATGCCTATTGTGTCACAATTTCATTGGTCAGGAATCTGGGGGCGACTTCCCTGGTGTATCTGGCTCAGGTTGTCCTGTGAGGTTCCAGTCAAGCTGTGGGCTTGGACTAAGCTGGAGCTAACGGACCCACTTCGAAGCCCACTTATGTGGCTGTCGTCAGGTTTAATTCCTCAGGGCTGCTGGGCTGAAGGCCTTGACTCCTGGCTTGGCCACACGGGCTTCCTCATAGAACTGCACACAACATAGCAGGCTGCTTCTCCAGCAAGACCCAAGAGAGAGCGAGCCCAAGTGGAATCCATTGTTTCTGTATAACTTGATGCTAGGGACGATAGCCCGTTAGCTGAGCTCATTTGAAGTAAGTCCAGACCAGGGACATTAGGGGCCATCTTTGAGGCTGCCTACCATGAGTATTTTTTCTTTAGGTCAAATATTCAGTGTTTATATTGTTATGACTGAATAGATTATATTATTCACAGCACGACCATGTACTATGATTGCCTTTCTTTTCTCATCCAACTTTGTCCCTGGAGTTAATATTTGACTTATTTTTTGCTTGCTTAGTGTTCTTTGTGCCCATCACTAATTTGCCATGAACTAGCAAGCCAGAATTATAAGTTGCATTTCCGTATGTTGAAATACATCAAGCATTCTATGCATTTTATCTGTTGGAGTAGCTTCTCCCAGTCTTCTGACCTGCTCCAAGCTGGGCTGATTGCTTAGTCATTATTCATAGCTATAAAAACCTGAGATCTTGCCTCTGATGTTGAATACTCTACTTCTTGGATATGTGTACTCTTCTCTCTTGGTCTGTCCCTTCATTTTGGTGGACCACATCTTCCAGTAGCTTCCTAAGAAAGAGCTCATGGGAAGTAAAATTTTCGAAATCTTGAATGCCTAAAAATGTTTTCCTTCTGCCTCATACTTGATTGATAACGTGATTAGATGAAGAATTGCTTGAAAATCATTTCTGCAGACTTTTGGAGGTCACGTCCCACTGCTTTGAGGCCCCCAGTGTTGTCATCGAGAAGTCCAGTAATGCCATCTGATTTGAGATCTTATGTTTGAACCTTGTTGCCCTGTCCTCTTAGCCTTTATCTCTTCTTTGTCTCCAGCTTCCTGACATATCTCAGTGACATTTTTGGCATGAGTCCTTTTAAAATTTGTTGTGCTAAACTTGGCCCTCTCGTTGGAAACTGAAGTCCTTCAGTTTTAGACATTTTACAGACTTATTTCTTTGGAAAGGATTTAAGTTACATTCTATGTTCTCATTTTAGAACTTTTATTTAGAACCCCCAGTATTGCTGGGTGCTATGGTGCAGGCCTATAATCTCAGCTATCGGGAGGCTGAGGCAGGAGAATCTCAAGTTTAAGGCTGCCTTAGGTAACATAGCGAGACCCTAATGGTTGTAGCCCTTTTAATAAAAAGAACTGGGGGTGTAACTCAGTGGTAGAGTGTCCCTGGATTCAATCCCCAGAACCTCAGAAAAAGAAAAACTCCCCTCCTGTACCAACCTTCTCTTCTATTCTTTTTTTTTTTTTTTTTGCGGTACCAGGGGTTGAACGCAGGGGTGTTCTACCTCCGCGTTATGCCCCCGGCCCTATTTTTTATACTTTATTTTGAAACCGGGTCTCACAAAGTTGCAGAGGGCCTCACTAAGGAGAGAGAGAGGGAGAGAGAGAGAGAGAGAGAGAGCTGAGGCTGGCCGCGAACCTGGATCCTCCGGTCTCCGCCTCCCAAAGTACTAGGATTACAAGTGTGCGCCACCACGCCCGGCCTTCTTTTCTGATCTTTTCTTTCCTCTTTCAAAACTCTGGTTTATAGGTATTTATATGTTTTCTGGTTTTTGGAAACTTTGTTCAACTTTATATTTGTTTCTTCAGTAAGTTTTTGTTCTAAAGGCTTTTTTTTTCAACAGTTGGCAGAACTGTTCCCTTAAAGCCTCTTATTCTACTTTCATATTCTACTTTCATAAAGGCAGTCTTTCCTCATTTCTCTGAGGATATTAATTACCTTCTTTGTTTCTTTTTCTTATCAGCGTTGTTTCTAATGCCTCTAAGTTTCTTTTTTGTTTGTGTGTTTGATTTGGCCTGTGCATCGCATGCTGGCCAGTCTCCTCCAAGGCCTGGTGGTTCCTGGCTGTCTGCTTCTACAGAGTTATGCTGAAAGGCTGCGCACGCTCCAGTGGGGCTTGATGGTGTAGGAAGATCTGGATGGGGCATCTCTCTATAGAGTCCCCGAGCTCTGGATTTCCATATCAGTTTCCTCAGAAAAGTTTTCTTTGATTTCCTGACTACCATCTTTCTTGGTACCAATTTTAGGATAATCAGGCAAAGATTTTTTTCTGTATTATACAAACTTTGACTTAATCACCACCATCATCTTCTTTTTTAGTGACGATAATATTATCCCCATTTTATAGATGAGAAAACTCTTAGCCTTAAGTTTCTTGGTTGAGATTTCTTGGTAGCCACCAGAGATGGAGATACTTTTAGTGACTATGGAATATATTATCATAATTATATCATCATAATTATCACTTTACTTCCATAGAGAGATCAAGTCATTCACGTCATTATGGTTTATGGTTAACTTGGCCTTTCTCTCGCCCCTCCCTCATCCCCTCCCCCAATGTGGCTTCAGCGATGCTTCATTTTCATACAAAGTTTGGGAGCTTAAAACAGTGGAATATAAATGGAACTGTAATGTCACCAAATTGCCTTTTCTTGTTTGGCTTATTGGTTATCAAAGTAAAACAGATCCAGTAGCTTTTGGAATGGACAGATCCTCCCGCAGCCCCAACCCTGCCCACCTCCTCAGGGGTCTCGGCAGGATCATTATTTTGGGCTTAAGCGTTGGTTCTTTGTATCTTCACTTAGCAACAAATTTTTTTTTTCACCCAGCTGATTTTTCCACAAACTCTTTTCAGTGTTTGTAGCCAAACTCAGCTCTTCAATCACCCAACCTTAAATACCTGCACTTCTAAGAAGCTCAAGTTGACACAGGTCTCATCAGCACTTTCTTTTCTACAGGGGACAGGTGCACTGTAGACACCTCATCACAACCCAGGTACACCGCTGGGCTGTGGGTACAAACACACCATGAGCAGGGCGTGTCAGCCAGCGCCCCGACACTCTGCTCACTTAACCAGAGCGCATGCAATTACTCGTGTTTTCAAGCTTTTGTTCTCAGCCTAGAAGGGTGCTGTTTCCTTTAGTCTACCTGCTTTAGAATAATAAAAAGCACCTGCCTTCCTTCCCTGAGTATGAAGACTGTAAAGATGACTGTGAGTATCGCATTGATGTCTTCTTCTGAGGTAAAGAAGAGTGTATCTCCAGTGCAAAGCACCCAGGTAGTGACTAATATTGTCTGAATAGATCAGTGAAGAGAAAAGAGGTCAAGTCAGTTTAAGACTTTGTCTTTCAACCTAGAAAGCCGTAATTAGAGACATAGTTCTCAGCCGGGTGTGGTGGCGCACGCTTGTAATCCCAGTACTTGGGAGGCAGAGACTGGAGGATCCGGGTTCGCGGCCAGCCTCAGCTACTTAGTGAGACCCTCCGCAACTTAGCGAGACCCTGTTTCCAAATAAAGAATAAAAAATAGGGCTGGAGGTGTAGCTCAGAGGTAGAATGCCCCTGGGTTCAATCCCCAGTACCGCAAAAAAAAAAAAGGAATTCACTCAGAAACATAATTCTCAGCCAGGCGCAAGGGTGCATGCCTATAATCCCAGTACTTGGGAGGCTGAGACAGGAGGATTGCAAGTTTGAGGACAGCCTTAGCAACTTAGCAAGGCCTTCAGCAACTTAGACCCGGTTTCAAAATAAAAGGTGGGAGTATAGCTCAGAGGTAGAACATCCCTGGGTTCAATTCCCAGCACCACAAAAACACAGCTTCCTCCTCGAGTCTCCCCCCACCCCGTGTTTCTCAAGCCAGGGCAGGCAATGGCGCTCAGAGGGTGCATGTGTAGGGTCACCACTGTTGTCAGTCGAGTCAATGAGGTGACAGGCACTAAGCGGAAGGAAATGTTTTTATATCCTTAAAAGTGTTATCTTGGAGGCGCACAGTTTGTAATGCTGGAGTGAAAAGAAGCTGCTTTCAGAAGGCCGGCTCGATGCAGGCAAAGCTGCTAATTTGTTTTCAGCGTGAAGGAGATGCAGAGTGTCGGCTCCCTGGCAGTAAGCTCACGGTGGAATTGTTTTCTTGCTCCTTCATCTAAGTCTGTTGCACAGCAGTGGGACAGGCCGGGATGTTTACCCAACTGGCAGGACCAAATTCTTCTTTTGCAGACCAACATGGAGATGTGTTGCCTGGGACTTTTCTGACTTAATGGTGTACTACTAGGGAAACACACCCAGCTGGGGCAGCCACAGACCTGCCCCTAGGGAAGGAGAACTAGAGTCCGGTCACCTGCCTGCCAGGAAGGGAAGCTTCAGAGGGAAAGTTGTTGACACTCAACCCTGGGCAGAGCTGTCATCAGCCCTCCCAGAAGTAGACAGCAACCAAAGAAAACACACGCATCGGCTAAGGTATCGGCTAAGTCACCCGCACAAAATGCTAGTCAGATGCAAATCCTTGGCAGGACAGTGTAGACAGGCACAGGAGAACTGAGGTGGCAGCCCAGGGTGGGGGTGGGGGTGGCAGTTCCAAGCGGCCTCTTCCTGGCCTCCAGTTAAGTCCCAAGTCTGTTTAGACTACACTGACAGGAACCTACCAGTGGCACTTACAAGAGAAATACAGAAAAAGAGACTCTAATAGGTGGTTACGTTTGTGCACCCTTGGTCAGACTTCCATTATTATGTAGCTTTCCATACTTAATTAGATTAATTTTAGGCTATTACAGTTCACTGGGGACCCCCCCCCCCAAGTGAAGGCCTTTGGATACTGAGAGTTGAAGTTTAAAAATTTCTTGGTAATGCCTGGATCAACATTCTAGGAATTGCTTCATTTGCCGGCTTTCCTGTTTTGGCAATAGAAAACGTATGAATAATGCCTTCTTTGAAGGTCTGAAGCACACAACAAGCTAAGAACTCTCTAATTGAACTTTACAAGCTAAAGGGGTTGACTTATGGGCAGCATTTGAACAAACTTCTAGTCACTATAATTTAGTAAGGGTTGGCTGCCAAAAGCCATGTAAGGCTTTATTTGATCCATTTATGAATTAAGAGCCTGCAGTAAATTAATTACCCCATATTGGGGCTAATAAAATCAAGTAGGAAGAGAATGCCTTTGGGTTCATCTGCAGGGAGGAATCAGGACGCGGCGCTGCTTCCTGGTCTCTGAGTGCTTCCTGGCCCGGGGCCTTCCTTCCGCGGTGCAGGCATGGATGGTGTTCGTGCTCTGTGTCCACGGGAGAGGCATTGGGGCCAGCTCTTGGCTCTGCAACTGCTGGAAGGCTTTGCTTTATTGATCATAATAAGCTGTTCTGTCTTATTAAAGTTGCATCATGGAGTCTGGTTTTTAGGAGCCCTATTGAGAATTAGTTGCAGAAGAAGTGATTTGCTTGTATTTTCCGACAGTTAACAGGCCAAGCAGATGGGATAGCAGACCTGAAATAGTTGGGTTGGCTGCCTGCCACGGTTCTATGAATTTTGATTTGCACGGATATATAATAGTTTTATTTTTCCCTTTTTTGGAAGTACTTGCCTACGAGCCTTGGGAAAATTAATCCCTGGTTTCCTGTCAAATACAGCCTTGTAGGTGAATGTTGCTGCCTGCTCCTCGAGGACCCTGCACCGTGCCGTGTCAGTTAGCGCAGGCCACCGTGGACGCCATGTCCTGTCAGTTTCTCATGGCCTTCCAGGGGGAAACTGTTTCCATTCATGTTTTACTCCGTGTTTTAGCAGGTTTTTCCCTTTCAAAAGGTGGGATTATTTTCTTCACATTATGCCCACCAAAATATAGAATGAATGCAACAAAGAATGTTAAACAAGCTTTAGAAAGGAATTTATATACAACTGTGAAATAAACAGGAGTGGCATTTAGGTGGCGATAGGACTTCTTCCTAAATCAGTTTCAAAACTTGTTTTATTAAACATTGAATATGTGAATATGTATGAAATAATATTGTAAAACACATGTATAAGATGTAAAGAACAACATGAACACAAACATATATTTTCCATCACCTAGATTAAAGAACAGAAAATTTCACTTTCAGGACCTTGGAAATTCTTTGGTGACCCTTCCTTAATTCTGCTCTACTTCTTGTTCTCCCTGCATAACCGCTATCATGGGTTTTGTACTTTTTGTTCTTATGTCTTATCATAAACATCTTAATTCCTAAAGGACACATTGCTCACTCTTTCTCTTTTCCTTTTTTTTTTTTTTTGTTACTGGGGATTGAACTCACCAGGGGCATTCTACTTCTGATCTACAACCCCCCGGCCCTATTATATTTTTTATTGTGAAACAAGGACTCACTAGTTGGCCTAGAACATACGATCCTCCTGTCTCAGCCTCCCAAGTACGGGAATTACAGGCATGTGCCACCACATCCAGCTGGTTTTTCACATCTTTTAACTTTATACAAGTGGTCTCATACACAGTATCTTTTTTTCAACTTGTATTTTTCACGCAGCGTTAAGCTGGAGTTCATTGTCACTACGGTATCAGATTGTCTGAATACACCATTATTATTTATCCAATCTTATGCTCATGGATCGTAGCCAATTCTTTGCTATTTCAAATATTGTCTCCTGGTTTCTAAGCCAGTTTTTAAACAAACCAATCTACTTTAAACAGTACACTGGTATTTTTTCTTAAGGTTGGTTTTGCTAAGAGGGTACATCACAAAATATTTCAAGTATTATAGATTGCGAAATGACCATTTGTTACACACTTCAAAGAAAAAGCCCACGTTTACACAGCAGTAGAAAGGAACAGTAGCTTTGTTTTTCTGCTCTTAAGAGCGATCCAGATAAAAGTCATTGCTGCTGCAAAATGCATTTCATTAATATTTGTTAAAACCACAACTTGAAGAGTCAAGTGGAATTTTAAGATCCAAAAGATTAAAAAGAAGAAGAAAACCTCTAGCAAGAAATGCCTCCCGCATTTCTATGCACTGCTTCTTCTTCTTTTTCTTGGGTTCCTGGAACATTTGTTGTCTCTGGAGTTCTGGTTACTTTTCTTCAGTGGCATTCTCTAAAGGCCTTTGATGGCATCTCTTTGACTTTTTTATACAGTTGAGAGCACACTAGGTTCTCAATGAATATGTGCCACTTTTCAAGTGTGTCTTCTAAGACAAGCCGTGTTGAATGAGCGGAGCGCGGTGCCTGGACTTCTGTGGCCTCATCTCTCAGTTGCTGTGGTCCTTCGCATGGGCCGCTGTCTCTCGGGTCTTTGCTCAGACATTACCTCCCCAGAAAGGCATTCCTTGACTCCCATCCCCAAAGTTGCTTCTCTCCTATAACTCCCTAATCCCTTATTTTGCTTTATGTTTTCAAGGACTTAGTACCTACAGTTACAGCTGCTCTCTGAGTTATTACTGATTTGCCTCACAGGGGCATGGAGTCAGTCCTGTTCATTATTGTATTTCCTGACCTTCCAGGGAGCAGTGCATGAACATGGGTTTAGGAAATTAATTTTCCCTAAATAACAGATAGATAAGGGATATTTCTCAGTAAATGATAGCTGTAGTCTTGTGGAATGAATTTTGGCAGGGACAAGAGACTTCTAAGCAAGTCCTCGCTTTTCTCATTGGTAAGATGAGGTTAAGAATGTGGCAAGTATAAAATGTTAATAGATTAAAAATGGCTTTGGAAAAAATATGGAAAGGTTGTTACTATCACATGTGCTACTGGCATGTGAACTGCCACTGGCAATACTAGGCCTAAGGCTGTTGAAGGGAACTTGGATTGAGTGTTTTAGATTTTCCTGTAGGAAAGCAACAGTCTTCAAAGATGAAAGTGGTGGTCAGGTTGGAAGACTCCAGAGGGTTTTTTTGTTTTTTGTTTTTTGTTTTCTCTCAAACCCTTGACTCCAAGTCAGCCTCAGAAATTTTCATTGAGAACCTGCACACTGGGGATTATTTGTACGTCTAGCTCATGTGAACTAGAAATGTAAAAACAGCGGTTTTCTTCTCAACACTCCAGGCATTCAGAATTCCATAAATATTATGTTTGCTGATACAGTACTTGGTAATATGCTGCTGTTCTTTCATCTAAGCCTATGATTGATCTGACCGGATGAGTCGCAGTCCCCTTCAGAGGAAGGGCCATTTTTGCTTTTTAATTTGTCATTATGTTTGGCAGACACCAGTCACGTGCTTTGCAGAGAAAGGGTGTTCAGCTAAAAGCTTATTGTTTAAATACTTTTATTAACCTTAGACCCATTCTTCTCAACCCAGACTGCACGTTAAAGTCATCTTAGGAATTGAGAAGATGACGCCATGGGTCCGGCTTCAGGGCCAAGTATTCTGATTCAGTTAGTTTAAGATGGAGTCTAGGCATTTTTACTATTAGTCTGTAACTTCCTACCCATTATTCTGATGAGCTGCCGGGGCTGAGAACTACTAACCTAGAATAAGGCATAATGTTCATAAATGTGGCTGTCCACTGAGCAGAAACACCTAGAAAGTTAAAACAAACCGATACCTGGGTCTCACTCCCACAGGCTCTGAGTTGGGGTGGGCGTCAGGATCTTTCAAAGACCGCCCAGCTGATCCCAATGTGCAGCCGTTTCTGAGCCGTGGCACTCAGCCTGTGGAAGCCGTGGCACTCAGTTCTGTGCCCTCAGCCGTGGCTTCCGTGGACCCAGCGTCAGATGCAGATAGCCCTTTCCTGATGCGGTGATAGCCTTCACCTGTGATGCTAGCGTGCAGAAATGCAGATTCCTGGGCCCCGCCTCTGTAGGGCTCCGCATCTAGAGGGGAATGGAATGCTTAGGGACCGCCAGGCTCCACGGGGTGGTGGTCTTTTGGTAATGATAGTTGGGGGGAACCTTACCCAGTAAATATTCTACTTACTCTATTATGGTTATGAGCAAATTTTTCCATCATTTATCTGGCTTGCCTCCGAGCAGAGAAATCTGCTTTGCAGGCACACGCTACCTTTTGAATAATTAAAACAAGAGACTTTCATATTTAGGGAAAATGAATAAAGGCAGCAAGAGGTGTCAATTATGCCATTTCAGGGAACAATTATAATTGCTTTCTTTCTGTAGTTAAATGATCATAAACTACATGCTGTGTAAATCCTTGAAATAAACAGCCCATTTAGAGATAAGCATTTGATCATAGGAATATGGCAGATTCTTAACTGTATTATAAAGAGTAAGGATATCACAGGTAATTAAAAGCCAAAACTGATGAAAAGACTCTCATCCTACTGGAGGCTTCTCCCCCCTCCTTCCCTCTCTCTTTCTCTTGAGTCTCTTTGAATTTGGAGCTGTTGTCTAGTTTGTGTCCCACCTTGTTTCATGTTCATTATTTGTGTGTTGTGGAGATACCCACACATTAGCATTATCATAAAAAAGAGAGAAACAAATAAACAAAAACCGAAGTGAAAAGCCAAGCGCATTCAATAGAATCTATTGAATTCTATTATGTTCCTAGCATTGTGCGTGCAGTAGGAAAGAAAGAAAACACACAAGACGTCTCTTGTGATTGAAGGACCAGTATTTTTTTTTTACAATGTCTGAAGAATGTACACGAACTGGTTAATTAATTGCACAGTAAGCGAGAGTGCGAAATATATCTTCATCTATAGGTGTCATACTGTCTAGCGTTTCTAATCATTTGTAAGAGATTTCCAATCATTTACAGAGGAAAGTTCCCTGTTGTGAGTTAAGACATTGAGTTTAATAATAAGCATTCCCAGCTTTGTGACGAATCTACTTTAAAAGATGTACAAAGCAGGCCCGTTTTGATGGTGAGGGATACAGGGTGCTGGGACTTGTAGATGTCTTAGCCAGGTCCCCTTTGTTGGATTTTGAAGGCTCCAGGAATTTATTAATGGTATGGGTTCAGTCTCAAGTCCCCCTCTCCCACCTAGTACTGGGAATGGAACCCAGGGGCGCTCTGCCACTGAGCTATGATCCCTATCCCTTTTAATTTTTTTTTTTTTTGAAACAAAGTCTTGCTGAGTTGCCCAGGCTGGACTCCAATTTGTGACCCTCCTGCCTCAGCCTCACAAGTAGCTGGGATTACAGGCATGCACCAGCGTGCCCCGCTCAGGCTGTGGGGTTTTGTTTTTATTTTTTCTTGCAGCTTGAGAGTAGCCAGTCCCTTGTACTTCCCTTTTCTTGACCATTTTTCTCCCAGAGAATCACCTTAATTTAGTGGGACCTTACTGTTGTCACCACACACAGACTACAAGCCTGTGATAAATGACTTGAGTTCACACTTCTTTCCAGTGAGAGAATTTTTAGGAGACATATTTGTTTTCTCTAGACTTCCTCTGAACAATGTTAAGATCTGAGATTTTTGCCTTTTAGCACTGGAGACCTGACATCAAAAGGCTGTTCCTTCAAAGGAACAGCCTCATGTTGCTATTTAAATGGTAATTGCCTTTCCGCTGGTTTAGCTCTGGGCTTGGTAAATTTAATAGGCACAATACTTCTATTTTATATTGTTGCTACCGCGAGATGAGTATCTGCGTCAGAAACACCTAAATTTGAATTAGGAAAATAGTTGAACCCTAGATTGAAGACTTGTTCCAGTGTTACTTGGGAAACATTTTAAACTATGTTCTAGTGAAAAGATGTGAACGACCCTTTTGCTTTTTGTAGTTATTCATCCATTTTGCACACATTTTTCATTTAGTATCTGGAGGCAGTTTTCCCAGTCAAGATAGCCTCTGATGGAACCGAGGACATAGTTAGATCGTTAGTTCTTCAGAGATTTGTCATTTTCATGGAGGAAGGAGCTAGGCCAGTGGGTTTTCAACTCTGGCTTCACGGTGGAATCACATTTTTTCTTTTTTTTAAGTGGCCTGGATCCCAGATCAACTGAGAATCACAATGATTCACGATCAGGTTATAACATAGGCACTGAAAAAATTTTTTGTTTATAATTATAATATGCAACAGGATTGGGAACCACTGACATAAACAAAGCAATTCTGCATTTTATTTAGCCAAGAAAGAGTTAAATCAAGTTTATTTAACTAGGTGCCTATGAATATTTTATGTTGTATGTCTCAGTAGGGTTTTTAGGGAAAGAACGTGCCTTTTGGTTTTTTAATGATTTTTGCCTCTCGTTTCATTACACGATCCTTTCTCTGTAGAATTGGGTTTCTATGAGAACCATCAGCCTTCCTGCGCACTCCATGGTAGAAAAGCCCAAGGACAGTACGATGAGCCTATTTCTTAACCACAAAAATAAGCTCGACTTTTGGATCCACATAAAATATTTTTGGTTTATATAAATTTAACTTTTGAGGTAGTGTGTGGGTGGAGACATTTAAAAGAGAAGGTTGGAAATGGAATCCCTTGTACTCACTATGCGCCGTAGGAGTTATTAGAAACTTAATGTGGAATGGGATTTGTTTTTGTGGTTTCAAATGGCCTTCTAGATGTGGCAAGTTATTTAAAACCCCAGGTGGCAAGGTGAGTCTTGGCACGTCACCCATCTAGGAATTAGGCTGGAGACCAACAGATAGAAAGAAGACCTTTCTGGGCTTTTCTTTATATTGTGTGTCTCTATTTCCTGACCATTCAGTTAGAGCTTCCTTTGAATATTTTATTATCTACTTGGTTTATAATCAAGACCACCCACCTGATTTTTAGCCTGCTGACTTTTTTCCTGTCTTTTTATTCCCTCAAGCCCACAGTGCATGTGTATTCATGTTTTTGCTTTCCATTCACGGAGATCTCCAGCTGGGAAAATATAGTGTGTACAATACTCTCTGCCTTCAGCTGACACTGCTCATAAATTGCAACAGAAACACTGCTATCAGCAGCTTAATAGCAGGTAGAATACAGCTCTACATATCAAGTCTCAGCAGGATACAGAAACTATGGTTACCAAATTTCCAAAGGAGCATGGGAGGGGGTAGAAAGTTTTCTATCTAAGAATAACTGAAACAACATTGAAAATTGATTCACCGAAGGCAGCTTTTTGAAAAGGCCTTATAAGGGCTGACTCAGTGGTCACACTGCTGTCACGTTTTTGCTGAATTGTTATTTCTGAAGACCTCACAAGAGGTTTTTGTGGTGGAGCAGGGTAGACATGGCAAGCTCTGCTGGGCCTGGTACTTGGGAGGCTGAGACAGTAGGATCACAGGTTCGCAGCCAGCCTCAGCAATTTAGTGAGGCCCTCTGCAACTTAGTGAGATCCTGTTTCAAAATAAAAAATAAAAAGGGCTATGGGTGTAGCTCAGAGGTAGAACGCCCCTGGGTTCAATCCCCAGTATCCCCCCCAAAAGAAAAGAAACAAAAGCAAAAGCAAGCTCCTTCTCCTCTCTCTCTCCCTCTCTCTTCCATCCTTTTATTTTATAAAATTAATTGGGGGGGGTACTGGGAGTTTAACCCAGGGACTTTCTACCTCCATCTACATCCCCAGCCCCTTTTAAATTTTTATTTTGAAATAGGGTCTTGGTAAGTTGTGGAGGGCCTTATTAAATTGCTGAGGCTGACTTCAAACTTGCGATCCTCCTGTCTCAGCCTCCCAAGTACTGGGAATGTAGGCGTGCACAACCATGCCCAACTTTTCTGTTCTTTTAGGGGGAAAAAAAAAGGCCTTTGATAAACTTAATGAAAGAGTGCTGATTAACTGATTATCCGGGGAGGTGACTAGGTGGAGTGAGACTGCTTGGGTGTACTCGCCTTCACCCACAGGCACCCGCAGAGTCCTGGGTAGCACGGGGGAGAAGCTAACCTTGACTCTAGTATTGTCTCTGAGTTGCATTTTATTTTATGTGGCACCGTGACCTGTCCAGTTATTTGACTTCTGGTAAAAAGAGCACCAAATTACATAGCCTATCAAGATGTATTTTAGGCTCTGATGTGAAAATAGTCTGTAATTCCATTCCATGAAGGGGAGGGGGTAGATAGCCACTGTAGTGTGAGAATTTCCAGTGCTTTAGCACAGCACATCGTTTTATCTTAATAAGCAAGATTATATTAATATTTTGAAAAGTCCCAAATTCCCCTCCATGAAGAAAGAATTGCCGGGCTCCATCATCCGTGAGTAGCCTCAGCAGAATTCTGCCTCTTGCCAGAAGAGATTAGTGTGGATGGTGAAATAATTCTTTCTTTAAACCAAGTAAAGCTGTGTATTAATACTCCTGTCAAAAGGCTCAGGCAGATAAAAAGTTCTCAGCCTCATTCCAGGCTCCTCAGTGACTTTTTTTCAAAGGAATAGCAAACTACATCCTACCCCCACCTGCAACCCTGTCCCCCGGAACATTGGAAAGTAATTCATCACAATCATGACTCCCTGTTTCTTTCCTGGAAGAAATTCAACACAGATTATGAATATCTTATTTTATATGATGTACAAAGTCTATCAGTTTAGTGGCTCTAATAAGAGTCACCTTAGATCCTTGTGGTACAGCTAGGAGTTCTTTTTTTTTTATGTGGTACTGGGGGTTGAACCAGGGGAATTCTACTTCTGAGCTATACCCCCAGCCCTTTTTATTTTTTATTTATTTATTTTTTTGAAACAGGGTCTCACTATGTTGTTGAGGCTGGTCTCGAACCTGTGATCCTCCTGTCTCAGCCTCCCAAATACTGAAATTCAGGTGTATGCCACAATGCCCAGCCGGGAGTTAGTATTCATAATAAGCATGGGGCAGTGGGTATCATCTGGTGAGTTTGGGAAAATATTAGAGTCTGATAGTCCTGGATTTGAAACTCACATATACCATCCTCTAGGTGTGTGTGTGTGTGTATGTGTGTGTGTGTGTGTGTGTGTGTGTGTGTGTGTGTGTGTGTTCCATCCAGGGAC
>PVJS01014605.1:0-40114 GCA_004027185.1 Glis glis | reverse complement strand
GAGCAGATCTGCTTTCCTCGGAACGAGTCGCGCACACGAGTCGCTTCTCCCTTTTTATCTAAGTCCGCACCTATCAGAATTCTGCTGCCTACATTCAGGGCAGGGCTTTCTCTTTAATCTGCTGTTACACACCCAAAATCACATAATCTTGGGTGTGTCATGATCAGGTCAAGTTGACAACTTAGATTAACTATTACAATTTCCTTATTTGTCTGCATTTCAAATTGAGAGCCATGACTCTAGGCTTAGGTCTAAAATACCAAATGAACCTGTCATAAAGAAATGGGCCAGCCGTCAGGCTTACAAGTTGACACCAATTCATATGAAATGAAAATTTCCTCCAGGTTTCCAAAACATATCTTTGTGAATTCTGAGATCAAAATTTTAGTTCAAGTACTCAAATAAGCAATAAAATGTTGCTTGGACAGGGTGACACTAAGGACCTGGTTTGATAATTATGTCTTAGGAAAAAAATTCTAAGCCAGGTGGGGTGGTGCACATTTGTAATCCCAGTTCTTAGGAGGCTGAGACAGAAGGATTGCAGGTTTCATGGTCAGCTTCGACAACTTAGTGAAAATAATGGAGAACCTATGCAACTTATGGAGAACCTGTTTCAAAATAAAAGAATAAAATCGGGCTGGGGGCATAGCTTGGAGGTAGAATGCTCCTGGGTTCTATCTCCAGTACCACACACACAAAAAAATTCTGTTAACTGAGAAATCACAAAAGAAATGAGTATTGGAGTTCATAAAGAGATCTGTGGCATTAGTAAAACAATATTACTCAGGGATTCATGATAATTTGGAATTAGCTTAAACTGATCACACCCCTGCCCACACCACCCGCAGGTACAATGATGCAGAAATAGAAACGAGTATTTTCAATCCTCAATTTGTTGGCTTTAATACCATATTTTTCTTTGGAAGGATAAGGATTGACCATGGTTACCTAACTGTCTGATAGAAAGTAGAATAAACCATCTGGTCCTCATAGCACAAGAGAGAGCATTAACTACTTCAGGGTTACACAGCTTCCTGGTGGTGGAGCTAAGATTAAAACAGATCAATCAGACACTACTTTTATTTTTTTCAACAGCTGATTTATTTTTTGTTTTTACCAAAATGTTACATAGGCCAAATTAAAGCATCTTAAAAACTGAGCTTCCCTTGCTGAAGTTGATGTAGAGAGTAGTTTATCTCTGTTTCCATGCCAACCTTCACCCAGGCCTGCCCTCCACAATGATCTTTTTTATGTAATTTTATTGATGCACTATAGTCTCACATCATAATGTAGTTCATAGTGATAGTGGCATACATGCACACAGCACTTGGTGGGCTTTCCCCAGCTCCCTCCCCACTCCCCCTTCCCCTCACATGATTTTGAGATTGGCATTGGTATTCTTACACATGTACATAATATCAGTGGAAGTGACTCCTTCATTAATTCTCCCTCCCTCCCCTTTCCCCTAGACCACCTCCCTGGCTTCACTGGGATTTGAATATTGAGGTTTTATTATTACAAACTAATAACGTTATAGTTGGTGTCATTGAGGCAGAATGAAACGAATGAAATTAAGAGTAAAGTACTATTTACCTTTTACATCATTTAATGATTCATAAATATTATCAATAATATCATGGCTTTGAACAGCAATGCTGGGAGTAGACCTTCTAAGTGAAATGAAGACACATGCTATGTACCTTGAAGAGATCCATTATCTAAAGTCCCTCTTGTATCCCAATTATTCTCTAGCTTGTGCATATGAGAGAAAAAATATGACCCTTCATTTTCTGTGACTGGCTAATCTCAACATAATGTTCTCCAGGTCCATCCATTTTCCTCCAAATGACATAATTTTATTCTTCTTTATTGTCGAGTAGAATTCCATTGTGTGTATATCTCATAATTTTGTAATCCATTCATTTGTTGATGGATAGCTAGGTTGGTTCCATAATTTGGCTCTTATAAATTGTGCTGCTATAAACATGGCATTTATCACTCTAATGTTCTGAGAGCCTACCGAATAGAAGATCTTTGCCAGCTATTCCGCTCACAGAGGACTAATATCTAGAATATGCAGAGTACTTAAAAGACTTAACACTAAAAAAAAAGCACAATCAAGAAATGGACAATTAAACTAAACAGACACTTCACAAAAGAATAAATACAAATTGACAATAAATATATGAAAAAATGTTCAACATCATTAGCAATCAGGGAGATATAAATCAAAACTACACTGAGATTCCATCTAACCTCAAATAGAATGGCAATCATCAAGAAGCCAAACAACAATAAATGCTGACAAGGATGTGGGGAAACAGGAACTCTTCTACACTGTTGGTGGGATTGCAAATTATTACAGCCACTATGGGGATCAGTGTGGAGGTTCCTCAGAAAATTTTGAAGGGATCCACCATATGATCCAGCAATACTGCAGTGATCTCTGAGATACTTCTGCAAAGCAAACCTAGCCTTCTCTAAATGTGAATTTTTAAATCACTGCATTTAAGAAGCTGGGTGCCACATTGATGTATCAATTCATTCTATGAATATTATTACTGGACATCTGCATTATTATATTAGCATGAATGAGATTACTGGCTGGCTGAGTGAAAGCAGAGAGAAAAAAATAGCATTCAACACATTGTAAAATCAATCAGACTATTTTTTTTTTGGTACTGGGGATTTTTTGGTACTCAGGGTCATTCTACCTCCAAGCTACACCCCCAGTCCTCCCTATTTTATTTTTATTTTGAAACAGGGTCTCGCTAGGTTGATGAGAGACTCACTACTTGCTGAGGCTGTGCTCAAACCTGCGATCCTCCTGTCTCAGCCTACCAAGTACTGTGATTATAAGCGTGCGCCACCATGGCTGGCTGAATCAGACTATTTTGAAATGTGTATGAAAAGTTTTTGGCTAGGTGGTAAGGAATAAATGACAGTAACTTCTCTCAAGAAGCATGCTGAGCTAAAAGCCATTGCAAGGGTAGGCAAAGTGAAGGCACATGATAAAATACAATTACAAAATTAGTAATACAGAGGAATGATATGGCCTCATTTTGAGATCTTTTCCTAAGTAAAAAAAATTATCTATAATATATAATCTGTAATGCATAGGCATAAATAAGACATCACAAAATATAAAAACTTAGAAGTAGGTGACAACTCTTTACAGCTAAACGTATCTGGAAGGCATTCCCAGATGCAGTGATGCTCAACCTGGACTACGAAGAATTGAAAATCGGAGGAAATTGAACACAGGGTAGATATAATAAACCATCATTCATTACTCTTCCTCAAATCTCACATAGCCCTTGAAATATTCCTAGAATACAGCACAATTCACTTCAGATAATAGCATTTCTTAATATTTGCATCACTCTTGTCACCACAAAGATGAGCTTAAGGGTCTTATTCCTCTGATAACTTTTCCTCAACAACTCCTCAAATTTGATCAAATCAAATACTCTCGGCACTCTGATTCTTGAAGCAGAATTTTTTTTTATGAAGGTGCAGTGTTGAAAAAGGTCACATGATAGAAGCTCTCGAAATCTGCCCTGTTCCTTGGCTCTAAGACTGGGAAACCACCCCAGACAGACATCCCAGGATTGCAGGCCCTTCAAAATGTAGCAGGAAACAGAAATCACAGATAAATTGGGATAAGCCTCCTCAGTCACTGTCCCTGGGGTTTCTTCAGCAGCAACCCAATGCTCCTGACTAGGCAATTTGATTTTCTTCTGAAATTCACAGATGGAATGTTCTCTGGTGACTTAGCCCTTGCTTGGTCATTGCCAGGAGAGGGAATCATTCCGCCTGCAATCTGTTATTGGAAAATCTCCTAGCCCTCCTCATATCTCTTCAACCTGACCTTTGTAATTTCCTTGTCCCTGTCTCGCACATATTTACTCAGCCCAGGAGATTCTGAGGTATGACAGATTATGCAATGGTTTCAGCAATGTTGTCCCATATACGGTATTTTTATGATTAATTGTAAGACACTGGCACAGAAATAAATAACACAAGTAAGCATGTATACCTGGGGAATGAAAGCTTCCAGAAATCATTTATCCAGGTATACTCTGCCACTCTGTGAACTTCTGTAAGGCATGGAGCATATTTTATTCTTTTCTCTATTGGCTATAGAACCTAGACCAGTTTCGAGCAAGCAGTGAATAAACATTTATTTAGTGAATCCTTAAAGGTTTTTTTGACTAAACACTGAAAAAACTCATTTACTAGATCTTGTGCTACTAATATACTACTCATTATGTTACTGTTGTGCTATGAATTAATGAATATATTTGATACTATTTTTAAAATGTAGTTCAATTATTTCATATTATTTTAAAAAATGTACTTCATTCAAATTTCCCCAAAGCCCAGATTATAATGAAAAAGTTGCCAAGATTTTGGCTCCAATCCTAGTGAAATCTATTCCCTACATACCCTCATACAAGGGAGGCTTATAGGACCAGTTTGAGAAATAATGACATTATAGAATATGTATAAAGCAGTTTAGAGGATACAAAATTGGTGATATTTTGTTTATCAAGTGTTGCTAAAAGCTAAAATATGAAAAGAGTCCATTTGTGAATGCTTTTGATACAAGTTATGGGTGTAGGTTCAAAGAGTGAGAACATGGGATAAAGTCAATAGTTTAAGAAAAATAAAACTTTGGGAGGCAGAGACCGGAGCATCCGGGTTCGCGGCCTCAGCTCTCTCTCTCTCCCTGTCTCTCTCTCTCTCTCTTTCTCTCTCTCCTTAGTGAGGCTTCCGCAACTTCGTGAGACCCGGTTTCAAAATAAAGTATAAAAAAATAGGGCCGGGGGTGTAGCGCAGAGGTAGAACGCCCCTGGGTTCAATCCCCGGTACCGCAAAAAAAAAAAAAAAAAAAAAAAAAGAAAAAGAAAACTGGAACAATAAAGGCTCTCCTTTCAATGATAAACAGGAACAAGATGGTACTACATTTTTTTTCTGATACTGGGGACTGAACCTCTGAGCTATACCCTCAGTCCTTTTTTGTTTTATTTTGTTTTGAAACAGGTTCTCACTAAGGTGCTGAGAGTCTCTAAGTTGTTGAGGCTGGCCTCGAACTTGAGATCCTAGTGTCTCAGCTTCCCAAGTACTGGGATTACAGGCACGCAGCACCACGCCTGGCTCAAATTTTTTTTATTCCTTTTTCTATACTAATCTCTGCCATGCAACTTTATAGAGCTTTCCCTGTATTGGGAGCAACTGATGAGTCTGGCTCAGCCAAGCAACTTGCTATATTAGTATTCTCCAGCAGAGACTCACATGCTTATTTAGTTTCCTTTGCAGGAAAAATATTACTCAGCCCCCCACTCCGGGAAGTCTGCCTTTATTAAATGAATAAACAGAAAGACGCGGTGACAAATTTGCCTTCTTTTATGTATCTGTATTTCTTCCAGCACTCCCTAGGGGGCGATATCACACACTTTGGGAACCTAATCCGGAATAGAACTAATAGAATGCACTTTACAATACAGGGGATTTATCAGACAAACTCACATCATCAGAGGCCGGGGAGCCAGGAGCTGCTCAGTCCAAGAAGCTGGAGTCTCAGAACAGGAGAACCCAGTAACACAACACCGGATCCAGGCCTTCAGCCTGCAGAGCCCTGGAGAGTTGCTGGTGTGAGTCTACGCTCAACAGCTTAAGAATTTGGATTTTGATGTCTGTAGAGGATGGCAGCGGCAAAACCCCCCAAAAACGCATTGGCTCAAGAAGAATCCAGCTCCCCTTCTTCGGGGTTTTTATTCCATCCGGGTCCCTGGCCTATTGGACTGTGCCTCAGACAATAGGGCGGGTCTTGGAGCCCTGGCCTGCAAACCAGTCCTCTCAGGAAGCACCTCCCAGGCACACCCAGAAACTACTTTATCAGTTTTGTAGCCAGTTTAGTTTTCTTTTTGGTGCCAGGGATTGAACCCAGGGGCATTCTTCCTCCAAGCTACAATCCTAGTCCTTTTAATTTTGAACAAGGTTTTGCTAAATTGTTGAGGCTGTCCTCGAACATTCAATCCTCCTGTCTCGGCCTCCCAAGTACTGGGATTATAGGCATTCCGGCTAGTTTTCTAGTTTTTGATCCAGTCAAAGTGATAACCAAGGTTAGCCATCACATTTGATATGGTCAACAGGATATTTTCTGGAATGACACAGGAAGATTCTTTTAAAAATGATTGCCCAGGAAGACTCACCCATTCTTGAGGTCTTCCTCTCAAACTGCCCTTTGTCTCTCATCTTCAGAACATGCTGAGGCTAGCCTGCTGGGAAAGAAGAGATGGAAATGCGTTGCTCCATTCGCTGCAATTAAGGCCTTCCTAAATCAGCCAATAGCAACTTGACTCCTCCCCCTCCCCCAATGCAAATGAGCTCCAGCAAGAGCCAGAGAGCCTTCAGTCCCCACTACCATGCATATGCTGAGAAAAAAAGCGAATATTGCTTTATAAGACTGTTTCTGAATTTTGCAACAATTTGTAGCAATAGTTGATACACTAAGCCATTTAAAAATAATTAGTCTATTGCCTTTATGATGTTGAGGTATGTTCCTTCTATTCTGATTCTCTGCAGTGTTTTTAGCATGAATGGGTGCTGGATTTTGTCAAATGCTTTTTCCGCATCTATTGAAATGATCATGTGATTTTTGTCTTTAGTTCTGTTTATGTGGTGAATTACATGGATTGTTTTACGTATGTTGAACCAGCCTTGCATCCCTGGGATAAACCCAACTTGGTCATGGTGTATAATTTTTTTGATGTGGTTTTGAATGCGTGTTGCTAGTATTTTGTTTAGAAGTTTTGAGTCTAAGTTCATCAATGATATGGGCCTGTAGTTTTCTTTCCTTGAGCTGTCTCTATTTGGTTTTGGTATTAATGTGATATTGGCTTCATAGAATGTATGTGGGAGAGTCCCATTTCTTTCTATTTCATGGAATAAATTGAGAAATATTGGGATTAGCTCTTCTATAAAGGTTTTATAGAATTCACCTGGGAGACCATCTGGACCTGGGCTTTTCTTTGATGCTAAGCTCTTTATTGCTGCTTCAATCTCTTTGATTGTTATTGGTTAGTTTAATTTTTCTATATTTTCTTGATTCCATTTTGGAGGGTTGTATGTGTCTAAAAATTTGTCAATTTCTTCAAGGTTTTCCATTCTGTTTGAGTATATCTTTTCAAAGTAGTTTCTGATAATCTTCTGTATTTCCCCACTGTCGGTCGTGATATCCCCTTTTTCATCTCTTATTTTGGTAATTTGGGTTGATTCTCTTTTTCTTTTGGTTAGGTTGCTAGTGGTTTATCTATCTTGTGTATTTTTTCAAGAAACCAGCTTTTGGTTTTGTTGATTTTTTGTATTGTTTTCTTATTCTCCACTTCATTGATTTCTGCTCTAATTTTAATAATTTCCTGTCTTCTACTGGCTTTGGGGTTGACTGTTCCTGCTTTTCAAGGTCTTTGAGGTGTGTCATTAGGTTGTTTATTTGGTGCTTTTCAGATCTACTTATGTGAGCACTCAGTGCTATGAATTTTCCTCTTAATACTGCTTTCAATGTGTCCCAGATATTTTGATATGTTGTTTCCCCATTTTCATTTGTTTCTTATTTCCTTATTTCCTCCCTTATTTCCTCTTTGACCCATTCTTCATTCAGCAGTGTGGTGTTCAGTCTCCACATGTTTATGAGATTTCTCTGGGTCTTCCTATAGTTGATTTCTAGTTTCATTCCATTATGGTCTGAAAATATGCAGGGGATTATGTCACATTTCTTGAATTTGCTAGTACTTGCTTTGTGGCCTAGGATATGGTCTATTTTAGAGAAGGTTCCATGAGCAGCGGAAAAAAATGTGAATTCGGCTGTAGTTGGGTGGAATATTCTGTATGTGTCTACTAGATTGGTTATTTATAATTATGATGTTATTCCACAAAGCACAGTAGATAGCATTAGCTCTCCATCAAGAAATATTTTAATGAAATTATACTATGAAGGCATGAGTGACAGGTACATTTTATGCTTCCAGGAATTCCTCAATTATGTAAGAATCAGATATATCTGTATGATTTGGAGTTTGTGTGTGTGTGTGTGTGTGTGTGTGTGTGTGTTTAGTTTTATTGAAAGTTTCTCTTCTGATATTTTATAGTCATTGTTGAACTTTGTTTTATTTAATTAATAAATTAATTATTCATGTATTTATTTATGGTACTGGGGATTGAACCCTGAAGTATTCTACCTGAGCTACACCCCCAGCCCTTATTTTTTTTTTAATTTTTGTTTTGAAACAGGTTGCTGAGAGTCTTGCTTAGCTGCTGAGGCTGATCTGGAATCTGCAATTCTCCTGTTTCAACTTCCCAAGTACTAAGATTATAGTTGTGCACCATCACAATGTGCAAGTAAAATCAAGCAAACATATTGATAATCATCTCTCTGTGAACTTTTTTTCAGAGGAAACTTGTCGATTGGTTATTTGCATAATTAGTTGGAAATTGTTCACCACATGTCTTTTCACATACACACACACTTTGTCATTTGCTGTATGTATACCTGTGTAGGTAGACATAGAGATGAATATATAAATATATTGACAGATATTTATAGTCATAGATGCTTTGTCCAGTGGACATTAGCAGTTTGGGCAGAAGTCAAGGCCACCAGTCATATAAGAAAAAGTTAATGTAGCTGGGTGTGGTGGCGCACGCTTGTAATCCCAGTACTTGGGAGGCAGAGACCGGAGGATCCGGGTTCATGGCCAGCCTCAGCTACTTAGTGAGACCCGATTTCAAAATAAAGTATAAAAAATAGGGCCGGGGGTGTAGCTCGGAGGTAAAATGCCCCTGGGTTCAATCCCTGGTACCACAAAAAAAAAAAAAGAAAGAAAAAGAAAAAGTTAATGTACCATGGCACTTTTGTTTTTTACCTATACACAAGCTGACGATATTATAACAGTTAAGAGACTATTAAAATGGTCAAAACACAATGCAAAAAAGGAATTCAAGCAATTTAATAAAACATTAGCATGTTTGGCTGAAAGTGATTCAGTGTGATATTGGGTAAAACATTGTGGTATTGTGGTATAAGATAAACATATTTGGTTTTCATCCCAAAATGAGGACATTCCTGGCAAAGAGTTCCTAAAACCCTCATAATTTCCTGAGGGATCATGCTGAAAGATACATCTTTTAAAATAATATTTGGTCTGATATTAAGACCTGTAAGACCCTTGCACTGTCTTGACAAATGAGTGTCATTTTGTGTGCTAATGAAATATCCGGTGGCTGGAGGCCTCTAAAGAGGTTCAGGATGGGAACTGGTCCCCAGAGAGACAGAAGTATGATTAGAAGGTTGGAACTGTTTCTAACCTTAAGGAAGAAGAGAGAAACTAAACATTGAGTTCATTGCCAATGGCTAATAATGTAATCAATCATGCTTAGGTAAAAGAACCTCCATAATGGCCCTCAACAAAAAGGTTCAGAGAGCTTCTAGGCTGGTAAATACACTGAGGTATTAGAGGGTAGTGCACTCTTAGAGAGCATCGAAGCTCTGTGCTCCTTCCCCTATGTGTCTCTTTCACTTCCTGAACTGCATCTTCCCATTGCTTCAATTCACAGAAAAAAAGCCAGGCATGCATACAATCCCAGTACTTGGGAGGCTGAGACAGGAGGATCACAGATTTGAGGCCAGCCTCAGCAACTTAGGGAGGCACCATTTCAAGGTTTAAAAAAAAACAACTTTAAAAAAGGGCTGGGAGGGTGAAACTTGGAGGTAGAATACTCCTGGGTTCACTCCTGAGTACAAAACCAAAAAACAAAACAAAACAAAACAACAATAACAAATCCCCCCAAAAAATCATCCAAAAAACCCTCAAAGAATGACAAACTAATAAATGTTATTTACATTACTTTTCCTGATTTCCTTATCCAACTATATATCCTGCTATTATATATGATAAATACAATTTTATATTTTACATGACATATAATAGCATACATGTTATACAATTATGATAATATATTAAATACAATGTTGCTACAATTTATGAATAAAGCATATTAATTATGCTATCTTTCTATATGTAGAATTTTGAAAGGTAACAAAACAGATGCTGAGGGAAAGCCAACTTTGTAAAGGAATCATAACTAACAAATGTTAACTAATCAGTGGCTACTGACCACTGTAATATGTTGATGTGGAATGTTCTAATAGCCAAGTCGGGCTAACACACTTGAATCACAAATCAATGTTAAAATCATTTAATAACAGGCAAACAAATATGATATGCTTCTGGATATATGTATTAGTACTCCCTCTAACACATTCTTTCCAAACACTTGGTGTGTACCATATTTTTAACTCTATCAATTTAAAATAAACATAGAGAGACAGACAACCATATTAAGTGATAATGTAAATATACAGTTTCTACATCCTGGATTTTATTTAGATCTAAATTCTAAATAACAGCAGCAAAAAGGTCACCAAAACATATATTTTTACAAAACTATCAATAAAAGTTTAATGGAAATTATACATTAATTGAGAAGTAATTACCCTTTCATTTTGTTGTTTGTGTTAGTCATTTTGATATTATTAAAAGACCTTTATATGTTAAAGTGTATACTAAAATATTTGTGACTTAAGTATATTTTGTCCATTATATACTTTCAGTAATCCATGAAAAATGGAGAAGTGCAGTGAAATAAGAAAGACAGAATGTTAGCCGGGCGTGGTGGCGCACGTTTGTAATCCCAGTACTTTGGGAGGCGGAGACCGGAGGATCAGGGTTCGCGGCCAGCCTCGGCTCTCTCTCTGTCTCTCTCTCTCTCCCTGTCTCTCTCTCTCTCTACCTAGTGAGGCCCTCCACAACTTCGTGAGACCCAATTTCAAAATAAAGTATGGAAAAATAGGGCCGGGGGTTTAGCGCAGAGGTAGAACGCCCCTGGGTTCAATCCCCGGTACCACAAAAAAAAAAAAAAAAAAAAAGGGAAAGACAGAATGTTATTTTGTTGAAACTGGCTAATTGTCATGATGATTCTTTATAATATTCTCTATATTTCTGCTTATTTTGAAAGTTTTTTTAAAAAACATAAAAATAGTTCAATAAATATTAGTTTATTCCTCTTCTTTAGATATTCTAAAGGTGTTTCAGTTTCTCATTTGCATAATAGTGTTTGACATTTTGCCTATATCACATTTTCATAAAAATTAACAGTCATACAGGTGCAGAAGTATTATGATTTACTGATTTGTTTCATTCTCTTGCATATTGAAAGTAGACAAAACAGCACTTTATTTACCCATGAGATACAATTTGGAATCAGTAATCTAATAGTGAAAATAATTACTTGCTTTTTTTCAAACATTTGTTATAGTATCACATTACGCAGAGATAGCCATGTAAGTTTCAATTATCCTCTTTAAAAAAGCTAGGATACTTGCCTTATTCATTGAAGAGTTATCTTTTTGCTTAATGATTTTGGAAAGGATTTTACAAAGAGCAAAAAATTAAAATAAAAAAATTTATGAAGAATACAAATACAAACAACAGCACATTTTAAGGAAAAAATACCAAATGTCAGTCAAGATTAATGGCATTTAAAAACTTATTTGGATCAGGTTTTTCTTCAATATCTCTCTTCCCATTTGGAAAATGGGATGAAAGTTGAAGGAGATCAAGATGGTCTATCTTTGTGCCTATGGATAGTACTATATCAAGCTATTGCTGACAGACAAAACTGACTCCTTAAAGCTCCTCCTCATTCTGGAGTTGACTCTCTTCTCCCCTCCCACCTCTCAACTCAAAATCTTTGTCTTGAGAGAATTTCATCCCATCGACCTGGGACTTCGCTGGTCTGGAGCCCAGAAGCACAACAGTAGGAAGCAATGTCATTTCATAAACTTAAATTATTTTCTTTCAACCCCTATTTTGCTAGATTGGTAGAGATATTATTTCTGTCATTTGAATATTCATTTATTTATTTATCTATTTATTACCCTTTTTAGAAGTTTTCTGATTTGTAAGGGCTCATGTAAAGCCAATAACTTAGTTGGTCAAGGGTGTTCCTGAGTCCCTGGCTGGCTGTATAATAAAGGTGAACAACCACTGGTCTTGAGGGCTGCATGCTTTCTCTAGAGGATATTCTGTTGGCTAATGGAGGTCAATGCTGAGTCATCCCTCAGTTTTATTTATAGGTCTCCTTTAAGTCCAGGGCTTTGACTGCTTCTTCTCTGTTCTGCTAAGTCTGGGACATTTCACATTTGCTAAACTTTCCTTGTCCACACCACACTTTGGAATTCTAATGTTCTCATACTTCGCTATCACATGAAAGACTGGGACTGACAGATTTGAGAAAAATATGCTCATACATGGACACAAGTCTGATACTTCATTACTCTCCACAACCACTGCCATCCTTTTCTAGTCCCTTTGGAAAGAATTTTTATAGTTTCTGACGTGGATTCTCCGGTGTCTGTTGCTTATAACCTGGATTTCTTTTACTAAAAATAAGTTAGAGCAGATTTGAGCTGAAAACATGAACACTGGCTTACTAGCCTTTGCAATTGTTATTTTCCTGCCCTGCACTTTTTGTTTTTAATTTGATAAGTCAGAATAATAACATCTACCTCATGGAAAATGATATGTATAAATAACCAGAATCTTGTCTGGCACACATTAAGAAGAGATGTTAGTTGTTACTATTCCCATGAACTTTCTAGAATACCTTTGTGAAGCAGAAGTCTGAAGAAATTTGCTTTTCCCTGAATGGCATTTGCATATCTTTTCTGTTAGGTGCACACATAGAATGACTTGCATGCTGCCAGAAAGGGCCAAGTGCAGAAAAGGAAGGAGTAGATAAAGAAAACATGGCTAATATTTTATTAGTGAGGTGCCAGCTAAAGTTCCTGGAATGGTATTTTACAGAGATTGTGTATCTCTTGCAAATAGCAGCTGAGCATCCAGGCTGTCAGGGCAAAGTTCCTCAACAAAGACTTTCAGGGTCCCAGATAACCATAACGAGGTTACGTTCTCATTTCACTGTCATTCCTAGGGTATGATCCTCATCCTCATCCACATGGTTGATGCTGAGCGATCACCTACTCTATCCTCCACCCTCCCAGAGAGGTTCAGAAGAAAATTCAGGGTAAATGTTTCCTAAAAGCACACACATCTCTTCTAGCACATTGCACAGGATGGATGTAAGTCAATACCGTATTTATCTGCAAGAAAGTAATGTCTCTCACTGCATAGTCATACCCCTAGATAAAACTTGAATGGTTATCTTACTAAAATGTAAACAAAACAAAACAAAACATGTTGACGATGGCAACGTTTACTTCAATATTTAAAAATTTTACTCAACCACAATTATGTTAGTAGTTGGCAGATGTGGTTTTTGATTTTGCATACATCAAAGATGACAAAGAGGTTATCATTGTAAAAACTTTTTCATTGATATGATATTGTTTTTGCAGTAATCTTCCTTATGTGAAATTTGGAAAATTAATTTATTTTTTTCAGTTATTGACTCTAAATTGTATTATAGATGTTCCCAACTTAATGATGATTTGATTTCCAAATATTCAAGGTTGAGTATTAGGTTCATTTTCCACTGGGTTATTTTCAATTTATATTGGGTTTATCAGAATGTAACTACTTCATAAATCATGGAGCATGTATATATTATGTTTATAAATATGAATAACACACATTTTATAATACTGTCTTTTAGGATCATTTTTATTCAAATTTTCTTCCTGTGTTCAGGACTGAAAATAACTCTTGATCCCAGTCTGTATCATTCACTAAGCTGAACCAGAGAACTTTCTTACTATATTTTTTTTCATTTCTTTCTGGAGATGATGGCAAGGAAGTCTTTTTGCCTTGATTAAAAGGTTGTAATCCACAACTTCTTGCAGTAATATAGCAATAGGTGAGCATCTTAGAAATAGTCTATTTAAAAAAATGGGGCCCATATCCAGAGAGATGAGGTGACAAGGAGTGTGGGGGAGGAGACCGAGCCAGAGAGAGAGAAAGAGAGAGCGAGAGAGACAGAGAGAGAGACAGAGAAACACAAGCCATAATGTCCTTGGTCTTATTTATCCTTGATGGAAGCTCAGCCTTTTGTTTAAAATCAAGAACAGATTCTCAAATATACAAAATATTGTTATTAACTATTGTCATCCTTAAATTTACTTAAATGGAGTTTGCCATCTACAAAAGGATGCTCAACTACTGAACAAGAGTGTCAGTGGAACTCGATGTTAGATATCAGAAAAATATTATTTGAGATGGAATAAGTGTACTACACTTATTCTTTTATTTACCAGTTTTATTCATTTATTAAGCAGTTTTTTTGTGCCAGCGACTAGTCTTTCTTTTAATATGGTTAAAACAGTTGTGCAAAGATCTCTTCCTGGAAGAAGACTGGCAATTATATAAATCATTACAATGGCAAAGGAGGCATGCTTTAAGAAATATATGCAAATTGCTAAAGGAACATAGAAAATCTACAGTGGAATACTGCCAGTCCCAAGTTGCCTGTTGAAAAAATTATCCAATCTTTAAATATTTAATTGAGTCATCAACTGAAGTGAAAGTACACACGTCAAGAAGTTAAACTTATTGTAGGCCTTCATCAATTAATCATTAGCACACCATAAGTTAATTCCAAGAATTTAGCCTTTCAGTGTGATCCACAAGGTAAATGAGCATGACTGACCAACGTCTCTTTAACTCCTCTTGTGTCACATGGAGATTATGATTATTATGTAGTTCCCTCTGCTTATGCTAGAGACAGAGGTTTGATGTTGGATTGAATGTTAAGTGATACTTCTTTCCTTTTGCTCTTTTTATTATGATGTAGACACAAGACTTGGGTGAGTTTCACTGAAATCTAATAGTTGATTTTGTGTGAATATGTGCATACACACAGACTACTACAAGTTTTGTTAGCAAATATTAGCAAATATGTAATATAAATGTGTATTCTTTAATATTTATACTATTTATTGTTGTTGTTTGTTTTTTTGGTACTGGGGATTGTACCCAGGTCTGTTCTACCTCCAAGCTATACCACCAACCCTTTTTATTTTGAAACAGGATCTCTCTAAGTTTCTGAGGGTCTTGCTAAATTGCTGAGACTGACCTTGAACTTGTGATCTTCTTGTCTCAGCCTCCCAAATACTGGGATTACAGGCGTGTTTCACCATGCCCACCTTTGTACTATATATTCTTGCTTTTTATTTTAGTAATGCTCTTTTCCTTTTTTGACTCTCGCTTTCTCTTTCTATGTGTGTGTGTATACTTATATGTAGTGTAAAATATTATAATTTTTGTGTGCTTTTGAAAATGAATATGATAAACTCATGTCAAAATACAATTTGAAAGATGTATTTTTAACTTAGGAAAAGTTGGAAGAAAACACATATACCCTTTAAATTTTTTCATAAAAATGTATTGTTGCTCTATAATTTTAAACCCAGAAAATATCAAACAACTATGAGAGTAAAAAATGAGGTTTTTAGTCATGGAAGGTGTAGACTTTATGTCCCATGTGCTTTTATTTTTAGTGAAAAAATAAAGGAGAATATGAGCTCTCATAGAAGATAATTAGCAAAGAAAGAGGAAATGTGTAATCTACACAGGAGAGAAGGAAATGGATTTCTCAAAATTAAAGAACTCATATAAATACCCAAATGCAAAAGAATATTGAAACGTTTTGTATATTTTTTTAGATTTTTTGTTGGAGCACTTGGGAATAATAAGTAAAATATATCCTGAGAATGAAGTAAATTAATAAAAAGAAAAAATAATATTAGTCCCCCCCAAAAAAAGAAAACCTTTTAAAACAAGTAAATGTAATGTTATCCCAGTCCATGCAGGAGCAGTTAAAATTATTTATAGACTTGTGATAAAGTGGAAGTTAAATATTGATTTAATAAAATAAGGTATATAATAATACTGGGAGGCTGGGAAGGGGAAAATGGGATGTCTATTGAGGTCCTTATTTTCAATTTCCATAATAAAATTAAATATATACTTATAAGAAAGCAAACAGGTTAAAGTATAAGCATTTTTTTTTTTTTGCGGTACCGGGGATTGAACCCAGGAGCATTCTACCTCCGCGCTACACCCCCGGCCCTATTTTTTATACTTTATTTTGAAACCGGGTCTCACGAAGTTGCGGAGGGCCTCACTAGGTAGAGAGAGAGAGACAGGGAGAGAGAGAGAGAGAGCTGAGGCTGGCCGCAAACCCAGATTCTCCAGTCTCCGCCTCCCAAAGTACTGGGATTACAAGTGTGCGCCACCACGCCTGGCTGTATAAGCATATTATTGAAGAATATAAAAATAAATATTAAAAGTAATATCAAAAAGTGTTCAGAGTGTGTTTTCATGATGTGACCATGGGTGAAGAATGATGAAGCTGTCTGCAGGTAGAGAGAGGCATCAGAAAGTCTATGTTCCTTATTCCCCGGGAAGAGCACAGCACAGGAGGCAGGGCCACTGGCAGATGCACAGGGCTGGTCACAGGGCTGGCCTGGCGGGAGGAGGGAACTGTGGTGACTGCCTTTAAGTCCCTGCCTCTAAGTGAGGTTGAAGTGGGGGACAGAGTTTCAACATAGGAAGTTAGAGGGGTCACAAATTAGTCAGTAACCAGGGTTATCTAGAAGTAAAGATTCCAGAAGAAAGAAATATTCAGAAATATTCTACATCTTCCTTGAGGTACTGGTCACATGTCTGCATGAATTAGTTTATTGTATGTACTTTTTATTTCATCAAAACTGACTTTAAAAAGGAGGTGGGAGCAAAGAACAAACCCAGATCTCTTTCAATAAAACATGTTATCAGGGAAACATTTAGCCTAGTATATCACTTTGAAACTCTTTACAAGACCTAAGGAAATTTTTAAATAGTTCGTTGTAGGGTATTTCAAAGATAACACAACCACAGACCTTTAAAAAATCTTAAGAATGTCCCTTTATTAAACAAACAAACAAGCAAGCAAACAAACAAAACAAAAAAAGGCCTCTAAGCATCTTAAGAGTTTTGTTTCTCAGCAAGGTATGTGAAAGCTATTTAGAACATAATTTTTGCCTGTATCTTTTGTCTAATGAAATGAGTTTTAAAAAGAGACTAGGCCTGAATGTGGTGGTCCTCATTTGTTAATTCTAGTACTTAGAAGTCGGAGACAGGAGGATTGCAGGTCTGAGACCAGCCTCAGCAATGTAGGGAGGTTTTCAGCAACTTAGTGACATCTAGTTCCCAAGTAAACGATAAAATAAGGGCTGGGGGTGTAGCTTGGAGTTAGAACACCATTAGGTTCAATCTCCAGCACCCTCCAAATGACTGGCAATCTTATATCTAACTTCTTAGTGCATTTTAAGGGGAAAAAATTTTTAAGGGTACAGTTTTTATTTATCAGCACATGGTGTACATTAACTTTGTAGACCTCAATCATTCTTCTGTATAACTAAACTTTTATACACATTGATTTGCTACTTCCCTCTTCCTTCTCCACTCACCCTCCAGAAATAAACATTTTAGTCTTTGTTTCTATGAGTTTGGCTATTTTAGATACTTCCTAAGTGGAATTGTGTAGTATTTGTCCTCTGTGAGTGTCTTTACAAGAATCTCATTGGTTTCCTGAAGGTACAAACCACAGACCTTTGTGCTTCCTCAACATGGCAGACCCCAAGAGTTTCTTACTCTTATCCTCATGCTGGTCTGAATTCCTCCTCCAGCAACCCATTAAAATTATCTTCACCAGTTTATGACTCCTGCTGTTTTCTCCCCAGGTGAGGAGCTCTCAGCTATCACTCCCCATGTTTGTCTGTCTCTCTGAATTTGAAAGTTAGCATTTGCCCTGCATCCTCAGTTTTCTGATAAGTACAAGATAAAGCACTGATTTTTAATCTGTACAGCTGTTTTTCATTGTATGCAAGGCACAACATTTAAGTTTTTTATATGTTAGAGTTTAAACCAGAGATATCAGTATTTATATTTTTCAAAACAAATTATATTAATATTTCCAATTCAAATACAATATTAGGAAATTCTTCACAGATTTTCTATTTTGTATTTATTTTTCTTTTCTCTTTTACCACTCCCTGGAAAATGAGGAACCTTAGAATACTTACAAAACAATACACTCTCTTCCTGGCTTTGTGTGATTATTATTATGCCTTTTAATTGCTTCAAAGTTGTAAACTTTACAGACTCTTATTAGATTTTTTTAAATATTATTGGTGCATTGTAGTTATACATGATAGTGAGATTCATAATGATATATTCATATATTAATACAACATTATTTGGTCCATTTTCTTCCCTTTATCTCCCCTTTCTTCTCCCCTCCTCCCTCTCCCTATCCCCTTCCGCTATTCTGCTGGTTTCCCTCCTAATTTTCATGAGGTTTCTTTTCATTCCTTTTTCTCTCTAGTTTTCCTATATAAGAGAAAACATGCCACCCTTGATTTTTCTGAGTCTGATCTCACTTAGCATGATCTCCAATTTTTTGTTTTACTTTTTGCAAATGACATAATTTCCTTCTTTTTTTTGTGGTACTGGGGATTGAACCCAGGGGCATTCTACCTCTGAGCTATACCCCAGCCCTATTTTTTATTCTTTATTTTGAAACAGGGTCTCACTAAGTTGCAGAGACCCTCACTAAGTAGCTGAGGCTGTCCGGGAACCCAGATCCTCCGGTCTCAGCCTCCCAAGTACTGGGATTACAAGTGTGCGCCACCACGCCTGGCTATAATTTCCTTCTTTATGGCTGAGTAAAACTGTAAAAATGTGAGATATATTACCATTGCCTTTGTCTTTATTCATTAATCTATTGATGGACACCTAAGTTGGTTCCATAATTTGGTTATTGTAAATTGTGCAGCTATAAACATGAGTATGCATGCATTGCTATAGTACTCTGACTTTAATTCTTTCAGAAAGACACTTGGGAGTGACATAGCTCGTCCATACAGTAGTTCCATTCCTAGTCTTTTGAGGAACCTCCATAGTGATCTCCACAGTGGTTGTTAATAATTTACAATTCTACCAACAGTGTATTATTTTTCTTTTCCCCCCACACCCTCACTAGTGTTTATTAGAATTTTTTATTATTGATGATTGCAATTCTAACATGACTGAGATGGAATCTCAGTATAATTTTGATTTTTATTTTCCTGCTTACTAAGGAGGTTGAAATTTTTAAATATTTTCTTGGTCTTTGTATATATTTTGAAAAGTGTTTGTTTAGTTCAATTGACCATATATTGGTTGAGTTATTTGCTTTTTTGAGTTCTATCTTTTTAGAGTTCTTTATATATTCTGAATATTAATCCTCTGTCAGAGGACTACTGGCAAAGATTTTCTCCCTTTTTCTAGGCTCTCTCTTCACCCTCTTGGTTGTTACCTTTGCTATGCAAAAGCTTTTTAATTTGATGCTATCCCATTTATTAATTCTTGGTTTTATTTCCTGAGCTTTGGGGGTCTTATTGAGGAAATTGTCACCTATTCCTATTTGTTGGAGAGTTGATCCTATGCTTTATTTTAAAAGTTGCAAAATTTCTGGTCTAATTCCTAGGTTTTTAATCCAGTTTGAGTCGACTTTTGTGCAGGTGGGAGACAGGGATCCAGTTTCATTCTTCTACATATGGATTATCAGTTTTCCTAGCATCCTTTGTTGAAAAGGCTGCCTTTCTCCAGCATAGGTTCATGGCATCTTTGTCAAGGATCAACTGGCTGTACCTGTGTGGATTTGTGTCTGTATATTCTATTCTATTCCATTGGCTTATGTGTCTGTTTTTATGCCAGTACCATGATTATGTTGTTACTCTAACTCTGTAGAATAATTTTAAATCAGGCAATGTGATGTCTCCAGCATTGCTCTTTTTTTTTTTTTTTTTTTTTTTGCGGTACCAGGGATTGAACCCAGGGGCGTTCTACCTCTGTGCTACACCCCCGGCCCTATTTTTTATACTTTATTTTGAAACCAGGTCTCACAAAGTTGCAGAGGGCCTCACTAAGTAGAGAGAGAGAAAGAAAGAGAAAGACAGGGAGAGAGAGAGAGCTGAGGCTGGCGGCGAACCCGGATCCTCCGGTCTCCGCCTCCCAAAGTACTGGGATTACAAGCGTGCGCCACCATGCCTGGCAGCATTGCTCTTTTTGATCAGAATCGTTTTGGTTATTCAGAGTCTTTTGTTCTTCCATGTGAAGTTAGGACTTTTTTTTCTAGGTCTGTGAAGAATGAAATTGGTATGTTGATAGGGATTGCATTGAATTTGTAAATTGCTCTTCTTAAAATGGCTATTTTGATGATGTGTATTCTGCCTATCCAAGAACATAGGAGATCTTTCCATCCTCTGATGTCTACATCAATTTATTTCTTCAGTGTCCTATAATTTTCATTGTAGAGGTCTTTTACCTCCTTGGTTAGATTTATTTCTAAGTATTTCATATTTTTGAGGCTACTGTAAATTAAATTCATTTTCTGACTTCCTTTTTTAGTACATTTGTCATTGGTGTATAGAAAAGCTATTAATTTTTGTATGCTGATATTGTATTCTGATATTTTGCTGAATTTGTTTATTAGTGTCTTCTGATGGAGCTTTGTGGGTCTTCTACGTGTAAAGTTATATCATTTGCAAACAGAGATAAATTGACTTCTTTTCCTCTATGTATCCCCTTAATTTCTATTGCCTAATTGATCTTGCTAGAATTTCAAGGACAATATTTAATAGAAGTGGTGATAATGAGCAGTCTTGTATTATTCCAGATTCTAAAGAAAATGCTTAACATTTTCCCCTGTTCAGTATGATGTTGGCTTTGTCACATATTGCCTTTATGATACTGAGGTAAGTTTTTTGTATCCCTAATTTCTTCAGTGTTTTTAACATAAATGGGGACTGAATTTTGTCAAATCCTTTTTCTAGACTTATTGAGATGACCATATGATTTTTGTATTTAGTTCTATTTTTGTAACAATTTACATTTATTGATTTGTGTATGTTGAACCAACCTTGCCTCCCTGGAATGAAGACAAATGGTCATGATGTATAATTTTCTTGATGTGATTGTGAATGTTAAGTGCTAATATTTTATTAAAAATTTACATACATGTTTATAAAGGATATTGGTATGCATTTTTATCTCCTCGATGTGTCTTTATCTGAGTTTGGTATCAGAATACCAAATTTATAGAATGAATTTGAGAATACCCCTCATTTCTACTTCCTAGAAAAATTTGAGTAGCATTGGCAATACTTCTTCTTTAAAGGACACATTTTTATTACTGTTCTATACAGTTGACATTTTATGAAATTTACCACTCTATAGAAACTTTACACTACACATAATTTGTTCTTTATCTTCATACTACCTTCCAGGTTATGTTTATTTCTGATGACGTATATTTATTTGCAGTACCTTTAGGATTTTCCCCATTTTTTACCTGAAAATATTGTTATTTAGGCTTCATGTTAACTTAAAATTATTTTCTTTATAAGTCTTGGAACTATATTTCTATATTTCCCTGTTTCCATTTCTTTTGGGAAGCCAATTATTACTTTATTGATGTTCTTTGAGGACCTGCTCAGAGGCCAACACTCACAGACCATTTCAGATTGTTTTCTTGTGTATTGTTTTCAGCAATTTCTAAACAAAATTTCTGAGGTCAGTTTATTTGTATTCATGCTGTTTAAGTTTCTATGGTTTTATGATTGTATGAATGTGAGTTGTTTTTATTTATTATTTTTGGAAACTTTCAGCCATTTTTCTCTTTGAATTTGACTCCTGCCTAGTTCCCTCTCTTCTCTACATTTGTAACTCAAATTATATGTTAGTTAGACTTTTTATCTCTATCCAATAGGTCTCCTGTGCTTTTTTTTATACATTTCTCTTATGTTTATCCGCATGTAATTACGGTTATTTTCTTCAGAACTATCTACAATTTTAGTAATTTTTTATTCAGTGGTACCAAATCTATTATTGCTAGCTACTACGCTTGTAATTCTAGTCATTTTAAACTCTATAATTTCCCTATACTTATTTTTTAAAATAGTAGTTTTCTATAAAATTCTTGTTAGTGTCTTTTTTATTTTTCAAAGCAATGAGCATAGTTATTTTAAAGTCTGTCTCTGTTTTCTTTATATTTCTTTATGGGACTTACTAAGATTTTAATATGACAAAAAATTTCTTCAGTTTGACTGATTCCAGAAAGAATTAAAACTGAACACTTAGGAGAAGAAAACAGAGATAAATTAAAGGTTTGGCTGAAAAAAAATCACTAGGGGTGGTAGCTAGACACAAAAATAAAGTCACTTTTCTAAGTAACACTTGAGTCAAAGAAGAGATCTCAACAGAAATTTTAAAAAATATATTGCACTAAATGAAAATGAACTTGCAACTAACCAAAATTTTAATATGCAGTGAAAAAATACCTAAGAAGAAATTTATGTCATTGAATGCCTATCTGAGGAAAGAAAAAAGAAGCAAATTTTAAAACCAAAAGTTTTTCTTTAGGGAACTAGGGAAAGAAGAGGAATTTAAGCACAAAGCAGATAGAAGAAAAAGACATAAAAAACAGAGCATAAATCAATGAAATTAAAAACAGGAAAAGAGTAAAATTTTTATACCTAGGGTATTTCTGATTATTATACTAGAATAATAGCCTCTTCTATCTTATTATAATGTATATCATAATGTTGTAATCACTGCTTAACTATTTATAACTCATTAAGAATTGCTTTAGGCTATTTCTTATGCATTCATTATGAATGATTTCCTCTATTTCTATAGTTCTTATGTATATATAGTATAGTTACACATATAGATATATACACACACATACACATTCTCCATAATCTCTCCCAAAGAGTAGAAACAGAGGGAACACAGTCTAATTCATTCTATGAGGTCAGCAATGTCCTAAACATAATCATGTATTCATTAGGAAAATGAAAAACTTCAGACCAATGTCTTTCCTGTACACAGATTCAGAAATATTCAACAAAATATTAGCAAATTGAATCCAAAAGTACTTAAAATATTTCAAAAATATATTGCTCCTTCCAAATTCCAACTTATTTCTTGTTCTCAAAAACAGTTCTTGTTTTACCTTCTGTCAGCAAACATATGTTTGCCTAAAATAATTCAATGGTAGTGAGAAAGTCAATAAAGATGACAAATAAATAGAAACATAACAAATATTATCTAGTTTATGGATAAGTTAAACTAATTTTTGCTAAGACTATGAAAAAATTAAGTAAGTGAACCTATGTCCTGCTAGAATAAGGTCAATTAAAATGATTGTGTTCCGTTTGTTATATGAATATTCAGAAAAAATTCCATAAACCAAACATGGCTCAGGAACAAATACAATGTAAACAATTCTGTTGAAGTTTTGTGTTAAAGGTATGCTTAGAAATTAGTCAGTTTTTGAAGGAGATACTGAATAAAGGAAATTTTAATTATCTTTATCTTCATAGGAGATTATCAAGGGCATTTTGCTGTAAGTGAAAGTAAAATTTATTAAGCAACTATATGGGCCCCGGAGACATATTTATATTCATTTTACTTTAATCTTACCACTAAACCAATTAGATAATGTTCTATCAAATGCTGCAGGATAGAAAACAGTGCAGTGAAAAATAAGTACATTTCCTGAAGCCACACAGCTAAGTGTAGGGCAGTGTCTCCGTCAACATTCTCACTGCTACAATCCAAGACCACATGAGTGACAGGAAGGAAGATTTATTTGCTAAGAGTTTTTTGGAGATCTCTGGCTTAGTCTACGTGAGTCCAGGGTCTGCAGAGTTCAGGACATGGCAGCAGGAAGCAGTGAGGGGAAGAGCAAGGGTTCCGCTCTCACATCATGGAGGCTGGAAGCAGGAGAGAGCAAACAAGCAAGGGGCTTCAAAGACAAAAGAAGAGTCCCTAAGGAAATACCCCTAGGTACCCACCTTCTCCAGCCACACCCCACCTGCCTAGATAACCACCCAGTATCCACTGATGGAATTACAACCCTTACCACTTAATTACATCAACTCTGAACATTAATACATGAACTCTTCAAGTTCTATCTAACCTTAGCAGGCAGTAATATTATATTAGGACTAACAGCATCAGATGGGACTCTATCTCTGTTTGATAATACAGATTTAAGAGAGAATTCTATCAAGGAGTAAAATTGGAAATTTTCTTTTGAATTCAAACTCTTAATCAGGATTGGTTTCAAATGCAGATACCAAGTGTTTGGCCCATGGCTGCTTAAGAAAATAGTATATTTCTTCCCTATCTTTGTCTCCCTCTCAAGTTCATTTATGCATAACACACATGCAAACATACATACCCACACGAGGAAGGCAATCTAGAACAGCTGAAATTGTTTAATATTATTTTTGGAAAAACAGACTTATTTTTCTAATATGCTCATTGTGTGGAATCTTCTTAGTCCTGGGCTTTTGATTTCTACAGTACATTAGACATTATTTCTGCTCAGTGAAAGGAGTTGTTCAATGCAAGGGCAATGGAGCAAAACTTCGACTTGTTGAATCTCTTTTTATTTTGTTTTCTTTTGTTTCTGAGAAGCTCTACCAAGCAATGACATTTGCTACTTCTTGATGCATGACTATTGGTACATATTTTCTACAAGTCTTACATTTTTGCATGTGTACAGGGCATCAACAATATTTGGTTCTATACAAACTTTTCAGATATTTATATGATGCATGACCTTAGAAGACAGAAATCATATCTCTCTCCTGGTCAGAGGGCAAATTTGTTATCAATAAGTCTACGATACTATTTCCTTATGAGATAATGTTTCCTTCTGAACATATTTTCTTATAGCATATTATAAATTTTGGCTTTTCCTAAACTCTAGATCCTCCTTCTGTAATGCAACCCACTGTGTGTGCAATCTTCATCTGAGTCTCACTATACTACCTGTGTACATTGAAGTTTGGAGAATTTGGGAGAATGGACTCTACCATGACACTCTGACAACCATGCACACTTATGCATAGACCACATAGATAAGACTTAACTGTAGCTTTTCTGTGTCTTGGTAAAATGTCCTGTGATCCTTCCAGAACATGAGAACATGAGAAGTTTATGCATGGTTGTTACAAGGCCCATTTCTCTTACTGTGGGAGATTGTCATAAGAGAAAACAAGTTATATGAACCATCTCTTCTCCCCAGCCATTATCAAGCACCAATAGTATCTATCATTCAAAGTCAAACTCCTGAAACATACACGAGATTAATGTAAAGCTATAATGTGTGTGTGTGTGTGTGTGTGTGTGTGTGTAGCTATGAATTGAACTCCCAGGAGCATTCCACCTCTGAGTTACACCCTAGCCCTATTTTATTTTTTATTTTGAAGGAGAGGCTCGCTAAGTTGCTGAGGACTTCACTAAGTTGCTAAGGTTGGCTTCAAACCTGTAATCTTCCTGTCTCAGCCTCCCAAGTACTATAATTACAGGCATCTGCCCAGCTAGCCTTAATTTTTTTTTTAGTTAAGACTCCTTTTTTATTAAAGTGCTTTTATTGGTGCATTATAGTCTCCCATCATAATGTAAATCATGTTGACAATGATATACAATCACTCAGCATTTGGTGCCCCCCCACCTCCCTATTTCCCTCCTTTCCAATACAGAGTACTGAGGTTGACATTGGTATATTCACATATGTATACATAGCCGATGGTAGAATTTCCTTTGATGAACCTCAGTCTTTCCCTCCTCTTCCTTTAGTCCACCTCCCTGGCTCCACTGAGGTTTCTTCTCCATTATCTGGAGTCCCTCTGGTATCCCAATTACTCCCTAGCTTGAGCATAATAGAGAAAACATACGTCCCTTCACTTTCTGTGATTGGCTAATCTCACTTAACATAATGTTCTCGGGGTCCTTCCATTTTCTTGCAAATGACATAATTTTGTTCTTCTTTATTGCTGAGTAGAATTCCATTGTGTGTATTTCCCATAGTTTTGTAATCCATTTATCTGTTGATGGATTCCTGGGTTGGTTCCATAATTTGGCTACTGTGAATTGTGCTGCTATGAACATGGGTATGCATATATTACTGTAATTTTCTGATTTTGGCTCCTTTGGAAAGATACCCAGGAGTGGTTTAGCCAGATCATAAGGTAGATCCATTCCCAGCTTTCTGAGGAATCTTCACACTGATCTCCACAGCGGCTGAACTAGTTTGCTTTAATTAGTAGCATTCTGAAGACATGGAGTAAAATCTCCTAATTTTTACCATTATCTTTTTACTTATCTCTTTACCTGACACTTTTTTTTTAAATAAAGAAACCCTACTTCAATTACATAAACAGTTGACTATTTTTAATGAATAGAATCTAGAGGGAATTAGAAAATATGTTTCAGAGTATTAAAAACAATTTGATTTCTTTCCTCTGCTTCGGAAGTCATTATCTGTTGAAGTTAGGAGCACTTAAACTGTTTTGAGACTTTAAAATACAGATGTTTAAAAAGGTATTAGTTTAAAAAATGATCCTTTTAGGAGTTGGATGTACTTCAGTGCTAATTATAACTTTTAATGATTGTAAAGTGTCCTGGGAGACTTTAATGAAGAAGACTGCAAGACTACATTTCCACAGCAAATTTTCCTTTCCCATACAAACTGTAAGGATAAGGAAAATATGTTCAAAAACCCAAAGGACAGAGTTAATTGTGTAAAGTTCACTAAATGCTAACAGTTTCTCAGTGACCCAGGAGTCATGTAAGGGAATTACAGACACATGTTCTGAGAAATCTTTGGCAGTATTAGTTCTCTAGAGTTAAAAAAAATGGGTTGAGAAAAATTTAAACACTGATATTGCTTGCCTAGCCTATAATAGATGTTACTTGAGTCAGAAAGACTGGAGAAAAAAATATATAATTTGCAAATCCATTAAGGGAATGTCCTGATTTTTTTAATTGACTTTCTGAAAAGTGTGTGGTTCACCAGCAACATACCTCTAAATTAAAATTGCTCATAAATTGTGAAAAGTCAGGGTCATTGGCACTTTAAGTTGTGAGTCACATAATGAGTAGTCAAAGTAATGTTCCTTGAAAACATTATTTCTTATATTAGACTTGAAATACTTTATCAGAATTGCTTCATACAATGGTTCATTTGTACTCAATTATTTAATGCTTCTTTCTCCAATTCTTTGCTCACTTGTGGTTGCTGCAGTTCAAGAGGCTAAGTGGTGCCATTTCTCTTAATTGTTATCAGATATGAGCATCATATTATGGGTACAAGATTAAAGTGTTCTTCCTTTTGGAAATTGGTCAAGGCTCTTTTGAAGGGAAGTTATCACTTACACAGAATTCAATGGCTTGTCCAAATTAGGTAATTTATCTCCCAACTTGATCACATCACGTGATTAGTGTTTTGTTTCCTGCTTTTTAAAACAATTGATTCTTAATATTAGAGATCAATTTTTAGTGATTATTAGAAATTCCCTATGGACTCTTTTTGTTTTGTATCTTAAATCTATCAAATGATGACTAAGGATTGGACTCTGGCAGAGTACTAGCCTGGCATATTCAAGGACTTGGATTCAATCCCCAGTACTGTGGAAATAAAAACTATAAAATGATATGAGTAATTTGGGGAGAAAAGGATAACACAATTTATGGATTTTCAAATGGTTTCAATGATAAATGAATCTTTCATACTCATATATTACCTACCTATGAATCCTATAATAGATTAAGTCCATACTGAACTATAAGATGGCCAGTAAAATTTCTGAAACAAATTAGTTTATCACTATGAGGGGCTGTTGTCTTTGTTCTTGCAAGAGTTTATAGAACCTATGTCAAATTTCCAAATCAAACAAGTACATTAGAATACATAAAATAGCAATGCATTAGTAGCTATAATTTAATTAAAACCTACTATCCAGAAACTTTTCTAAAGTCCATCCATTGGTATTAGGACTAGATTAATGAATTGATGACTAGACATAGGTTGCCATTTCATTTTCTACAATTCCTCTATAATGGTAAAGTATGAAAATAGACATTTTCTATACTTCAAACAATCCATATGATATAATTAACCCCATAGTTCTGCCAACTTCAATTCAGTGCCTACTAAACTATTTTTAATGATGATGAACACATTCAATTTCTGGAAAAAGATATAAAATATATTCATTTTTTTTCTCCTCCAAAGTTCATGGCGTTAATACTTTGGAGATTCCTTTGATTTTCCATCTTTCCCATAGTTTTGTTCCTTTGGTGCATGGGCTCATGTTGCTTTTGTTGTTGCTTTTCTCAACTTTATTCCAACTTGAAGCCCTACAAAGTCCAAAAAAAATTTCTAGGTTTCATCCCAGAATGACGAGAGCAATCCTCTCAGTCATTTATAATTTTTAAAGTTTTTTCTCACATTCGTCAGAAAAGAATATTTGCAAACAAACCATTTTCATTGTAATATAACTTTTTTTTTTTTTTTGCAGTACCAGGGATTGAACCCAGGGCATTCTACCTCTGCGCTACACCCCCGGCCCTATTTTTATATACTTTATTTTGAAACCGAGTCTCACGAAGTTGCAGAGGGCCTCACTAGGTAGAGAGAGAGAGAGAGAGACTGGGAGAGGGAGAGAGAGAGAGAGAGAGAGAGAGAGCTGAGGCTGGCCGTGAACCTGGATCCTCTGGTCTCTGCCTCCCAAAGTACTGGGATTACAAGCATGCGCCACCACGCCCGGCTTTCATTGTAATATAACTTGGTAAATTATTAATTTAAAAATTCCTTTCATAGGTAAAAATGGAGAGAGGAATAGTGTTAAATCTGTCACACTAGGATGACTGAAAGGAAGTCTTGCTCTTTTTGGACTTAGAATCTAAAGGTAGATAAAGAGAAAGACTTGTTAACTTGTCTAGCTTATTTTTTTTAAAAAATTGGTTGGACTGGATAGACTAAAAGTAAAATATGGCCCTATTTTTCAATATCCATTGCCTTTAAATGTGCCCTCTCTGATTTTCTAGTTCTAACCCTGAGCATGTATCAGAATAATTTCTACAATTATGAAAATCTGTTTATTTATTAAAACATCTAGTCCAGTCAAATATGAATCTCATTATCACATACAGTGTCAATAATTTCCACACTCCTTACCTCAGTTCTTTCCTGTGGTTTTGGAATTATCTACAACAATGAGAAACTTGGTCCATTATTGAGCTCCTCCTTTTCATATACTTTTCCCTCCTTGTTATTCCAGGGTCATGGCTAGGAGTGGGCAGAGAAATGTTAAGGTCTATTTAGTTACTTATCGCAAATTTTTGGGTGCTGTTTGCTGACTATATGCCTGCTATTTTTGCAGACATTCACAAAGTTTCTCCACTGTACTCAGGGATACTTTAGAGATCTTCTACAATGACACACTGCACCATTCCACCATGGAAAATGATTTCTTGTACTGATCTTGTGATACATCCCCACTCTCAAATTATGCCACATGGAACTTCTTACTGTTAAAGTTCTTCCACAATGGAAAAGCCTTCCTAGATTGAGTCCTTTCACTACGTCTTAAAGCCATCTACTTCCATGGAATCGACTTTCTTGATCCATAGAGAGGAACATCCCCTATGTCTGCTAAATGGTAGAAACATAATTTATCCAACTGACTATCAATCTCTTTATTCAGTTTTTGCAACTTTGACAGCTTTAGTCTTTACGTTTTAATCTTAGTAGGCAAGAATCAGAATCTATGTTCTCACATGTCCCAGTTTCCAGGGCACACATATCCCTTGGTCTCCCAGACTTTCTCAGAACACATGGTAGGCTGAAAAATGCTTCATCGAATGGGTCTATGTCTTAATTCTCAGACCCTATGAATATGTTACTACTTAGGGGGAAGGGACTTTATAGATATGATTAATGATCTTGAGATGAGCAGATTACTCTGGTCCAGTGTAATACAGGGTCTTTATAAGGGGTAACCAGGAGGGTCAGGGGAAGAGAAGATGTGACAATGGAAGTGGAAGTGAAAATGATTTAACATTAGTCAAGAAATGTAAGCAGCCTCCTAGAAGCAGGAAAAGGCAAAGAACAGATCCTTCCCTAGAGTCACCAGATAGAATGTTACTCTGGATTTCAGCCCTGTGGAATCATTTTTAGATGTCTGGCCTTCATAACTGTAAGATTATAAATTTGCATTGCTTTAAGCCACATGGTTTGTGGTAATTTGTTACAGCAGCAATAGAAAATAAATATACCCACCATTTTCAGGAGGCTACGTGGAGATGGTTCTATAATTTGTGCAACACAACAATTTGGTAACTCAAGACTGATTGTCCATGGCTTCCCTTCTTGTCATCAGCCTATATACATACATTTGGGGAAGTAGAGGTGAAAAAGGAAACCCCTCTTTATTCTTACAAAATTTATTAATGAATCTCCTTCAGAATTTCTGGTCTCCTTTTAAGACGTTTGAAAGAATCATAAAGATGAAGTGATCAATTCCAATTATTCCATTCCCTGCTAATCCCTCCATAGGTGTGTTTAAGATTTTTCTATAATTTGAAACTATGCATAAATTAGGTTCCCAGGAACTAATTAATGGCACACTCATGGTATTTTTAGAAGAGCTAAATAGTAGGATTATAGACAAACATGTGGACAGAGTGAAAGGAACCTCAAAGGATAGTGTAGTACCCTAGGGCTCTGACAAACAAGAGGTGGAAGCAGTGCTTAGAGAGTAGCAGTGAACATCTCGTGTAAATCCCATTGCCCTATAGATAGGTCAAAGGTATGAATAAGAAAAACAGAAAAATGCACTCTGTGAACACCAATGGACAGGATTAAGTCTTGAAGACAGTTAAGCACACAATACCTTCATGATATTTATGCAGTATATGTTCAAATATACAAATATTAGTGGATGGTAGCAATGGGCTAATGGGCTCTTTAGAATTTTTGTTCAGTAGTATGATTAAATGGCGAATATGAATAGAAAGAATTCACTGTTTGTTTACATTTAATTTCTATAAGAGACTTAATATTTTAAAAACCAAGACATCCATATTTAAATAGTTCAGACAACAATTCCCAGGATTTTAGGATCTTGCATCTCATCTCTACTTTATTACAACATTTAATTTTTTTAATAACCCTATTAGCTTTCTTAGTTTTATAAACTGAAGTAAATAAATATATTTCAGAAATTAACACATTCTCTTTAAGTGACTAGGGATATCTTAGTGGGTCCCCAAACATACTTTAAGAACATAAAATATAAACCTGGAAGTCTGAAGATCAAATTATTTCTGCTTGTTTTCAAATCTTATTTTTCAAGTCACTATTTTGCTTTGGCTTTTGTTTGTTTTGTTATCTTTTCAAACTCACATATTTGTGCTGATGCAGTAGTTCCGAAGGTGGCCTTTACAGACAGTGCCTTAAACAAAATATAATACCAGAAAGTTTAAAAATTCAGCAGAGCAGAAAACAACCCATTAATTCTCACAGAAAAAAAAACACAATAGCAAATTTTAGTGGGAGAAATTTCTCTTTTAGGAAGCCATTAGAAATCCTTTTTTTGCTAATGAGTTTTCTAATTCACTGGCAGCCTTCTTAAATTAATCTGATACAATATCTGACAAACCTTTTAGAACAAAAATGCTAGTATGTGATTGAAAAACTATAGTTTTAAAAATATGAATTATAGTTTCTAAAATATCACATATATACATAAATATATGGAATTTTATATTAATGCAGACTATAAACTGGCTTAATGTAGTGTCATTGCTTTTTTATGATCTTTATCATGAAATTGCCTTGTGCTGGGATGAATGCCTCATATATTTATGCTGTTAAATAGATGGGCTGCTTCATCTTGACCTTTGGAGAGTCTATACTAAGTTGGGGGCTCATTTCACTGCTTTTACCATTTACAACTCTGTCTTCCAATGGCAAGGGTGTTACAAATGTTTTCTAATCAAGCATGCACCGTTACTAAAAGGTCAGCATACTAAAATGCTATATATCAGGGATTAAAATTATGATTCATCTCTCCCAAGCAAGAAATTCTAATTAGAAATACAGTACCTTTATTCTTTGGGGTCAAAGTTGGCCTTGAATATCACAATACTACGTTGAGGATTATAGCATTCTCATGCCCAGTGGGCAATGTATTCTCTAAACCTTTGTTGACAATGTCATTTCTCTTAATATTTTGCACAATTCTTCATGAACTTTGAAATGCCCTTTCATATTGTTCCTTCAGAGGGTCTTTACTGCAAGGCCAAAAGAGCAAAACAGAAAGAACTTTATGCTATTTTATTTTGTGAGTCTACTCAGGAGCTTATTTCCCTAATGGAATATGCCATTCTACCATTCTACTAAGTTCCACAAAACAACACAATAATAGCAACAACAAACTTAGTAACACATGTGATAGAAGCAAAGAAGAGCAAGTCCACAACCCTACTAGAAGTTTTGCCAAAACAACACCAGAGAAACTATGTAGAAGAAACATTTGAATGTCATAAAGATGCTAACACCAAGCAGAACAAACCACAAGCCTAGGAAATAATAGAATTTTTATAGCTACTTACGTTGTATGAACCTCATTTTTCTTACATGAAATTAAACATTTTGATCATTCTATAAGTTTCATCTAGATCTGCCAAATTCTTTTTATCATTCTAAGAATGATATTTTATAAATTTATTATATATAGCAAACAATATATGATATACTTATAATTTTTTAATAAAATATGATTCTTAGAATGAAAGTATTTTATTGGATAGCTCTACCACGATCTGTTTAGCCTTACCCATAATGATGAGTATGTATGTTATTTTAGCCTTTCACTATTATTTTTTAAAGTTAAAGCAAATGTTGTATGTCTTTGTGTCTTATATTTATATGTACATATGTGAGAATACCAATGCCAAGTGCAATATCCTGTATGGGGAAGAAGGGTAATAGGGAGGGAGCTGGGGGAAAACTCACCAAGTGCTGTGTACATGTATGTCATTACCACTATGAACTCCATTAGATGTGAGACTATAATGCACCAATAAAAGTATAAAAATAAATTAATAAATTTTAAAAATGAAATAAAATCCAACTCTGGTAAAAAATAAATGGTTTACATGTACCTATATTTGTATAAAATAATTTTTCAGAAGTATACTTATTATCTCAAAATAGTGTCAAAATATTGTCAAATATTGCCAGATTTCCTTCCAACGATGTTAAAAATTTAGGTTTCTATTGATAATTAGTGAATGTCCATTTCGCCTACCTTGACCACTAATGATTATTCTTATCCATTTGATTTTTGTCAGGGACTTATGGGAATATTGTTTGCACACATTTATAAAGCATATGTGAGTGCCTGTGTGTGAGTATACCCCCACTGCACATGTGCATTACAAAAGCACAGACTTGAATTTCAATATAAAACCATGCATTGCCTATTGTGTACCCTTCTGATCATTATTTTTGAGCTGTTGTTCAACTTTTTTGTAGGTCTTGATAATTGAGAGATATGTAAATTCTGTCCTGTCTGTTAATGCTTTAGTTGACTTGCCATTCCCAAAACTCAGTTTTGTCTCCATAGCAATTCACCTCCATATTCTTTTACTCCATATACATATGTGGTCTTTTGACTTTGCCTTTTTACCAATCAAAATGTCTGCCTAGTTCTGTCACATCTTTCTACACAACAAATTCTTTAGTAGAGTTCATTTATATACCTTCATGTGAGTCATGATTTTACCTTTTATTGGAAATTATCTTATAACAATATATAAATATGCCTTGTAGTATATGTGTCAATAAGTGAATATATATATGTATCATGCTGGGCGTGGTGGCGCACGCTTGTAATCCCAGTACTTTGGGAGGCGGAGACCGGAGGATCCGGGTTCGCGGCCAACCTCAGCTCTGTCTCTCTCTCTGTCTCTCTCTCTCTCTCTCTCTCTCCTTAGTGAGGCCCTCCTCAACTTCATGAGACTCGGTTTCAAAATAAAGCATAAAAAATAGGGCCGGGGGCGTAGCGTAGAGGTAGAATGCCCCTGCGTTCAATCCCCGGTACCGCAAAAAAAAAAAAAACCAAAAAACCTAAGTGAATATATACATGTATCATCATATTATATCTATTAAATTATCTATTTTAAACATTTGTGTCAAAGAAATACTGCACCAGATGGAATTAAACATGCAAAGAAGACTTTTATCAAGACTATTGCAATATAGGTGCAGCCTGTTGTAATTGTCCAGAGAGGAGAGACTGAACTCAACTCCACTGAAACTAAAGGTGGGGTAATTTTTAAGTACTGGAGTGAGCATTTTGGGGGGAAATTTGTCAATGTGATTTGACCATGTTTGTTTGCTTATTGTGATTTAGGCTCATATCCTCCCACAGGGTGTGGAAGATAGAGTCTTTAACTTTCTTGATAATTATAATATAAATACCTGGCTCCCAGTTCTTGAGAAAGACATCCCCAGGTTGCAAAACTGGCAAGAGGTTGGAAGAAGATTTACATCTCAAAGGAGCAGTGAAATAATTTGCATTTGACAATAAAGTAAATGCTGTAAACAAAGCAAATCCTTGGGCCTAGAATCAGGAAGAAGCCTTTCTAAAATTTAGTCAAACTCAGGGGAACATTAAGGCCATCTTGGTTATTGGCCATTGGTATTATACAGCAAGTTAATATTAGAACCATGATTCTCAACTAGTCTGCACATCGTATTTCAGTCATGATCCCTGTTATTGACATTTATTATTCTTTTTCAGTGCCTGGCATCTGACCTCTATTTAAAGGTTGACAATTCTGCATCTCCCATCATTAAAACTGATACCAGTTCCTTTTTTCTTGAAATTCCATAGTACAGTGAAATCATTTTATTAAGACATTACTGTATCACAAATTCGATATCCAGCAGGTAAGTTGAGTACTTACTATATACCAAGTATTTTTCTAGAAATTGAAGATACAACAGTGAATGAGACAGATAATCTTGAGCCGGGCGTGGTGGCGCGCACTTGTAATCCCAGTACTTGGGAGGCAGAGACCGGAGGATCCGGGTTCATGGCCAGCCTCAGCTACTTAGTGAGGCCCTCCGCAACTTCATGAGACCTGGTTTCAAAATAAAGTATAAAAAATAGGGCTGGGGGTGTAGCTCGGAGGTAGAATGCCCCTGGGTTCAATCCCCGGTACCGCAAAAAAAAAAAAACCCACAGATAATCTAATAAAAATGAGCAAGTAAATATTTAAAATGGTCAGCTAATGATACATGCTGGGAAAACGTACGTAGGGTGAGAGCATGGAGAGTTCTGGAGGGGAGGCAGAGAATGACTAGAAGACAAGCAATGGAGGGATCTGAGGGGGATGATTGGCATGTTAAAAGAACTGCCAGAAGGCTGTGTGATTGGGTCATCATAAATTAGGCAGAGAATAGCAAGAGAGGAGGGCAGAGAGATAGGCAAGAACAAGATCATGTAAAGACTTGTCCATGGTAAGGATGTATTCATGTGGAAACAGAGGAGGCAAGGTGTTTATCCTGAGCAAATGAGATGGGAGACAAAAAAGTAGGCAATTTTGAGGGGATCTGCAAATCAAAAGTTCTATTTTTCGTCATAGTATGTTTAACTGCTTCTTAGATGTCCAAGCAGAGATGATAAGTACACAACAGGATACATAGGTCCAAGGCTCAGAGGGGAGGTTGGATCTACCAATATATAACTTTAGGAGTCATTGGTGTAGAACTACTGCTTAAAACCATGGTGCTAAATAAAATCATCTGGGAAGTTAAGTGTAGACAGAGAAGAGGACCAAAGACTGAGCACGTCAATATTTAAAGATGAATAAGAAGTGGAGGAGCCAGCGAGCTAAGGGGAAAGCCAGGAGAGCGAGTGATCCCTTAACTCTAGTATAAAAATATTAAATAATTCTTTTTTATACATAATGGGAAACACTATACATTGTACATTACTGTGGCATTAGTAAAAAAATCTAACTTGAGTGTTAGTTCAAAAAAATAAAATAAAATTTATAAAAGTAAAATAAATTTATTAGCATATAAATATATATGCCTGGAATTGGTCAAAATTCTTTCTAGCTCTAAAATTTTATGAATTATCAAAGGCCTAAAAATAATGAAAGATGAACTGGGTGCAGTGGCGCATGCCTGTAATTCCAGCAACTTGGGATACCAGTTCTTTAATCTCTTAGTCTTTCACATTTCCATCGCTTTGTACATAATAAAGGCTCTCCAAATCATTTATGTCCATCTCATGATCTAAATCAAAACTTAGGTGAACAAGCAAGGGATTTCTGAATCCACCGTAAGGGGCAGCAAGCAAGAGTCCTGTCTGTGTAACTGCCAGTAGACATTAGCATGGCAGCAGAAGTCTAGCTGTCATTGAGTGTTTGGAAGGTGGAACAAGATGTCAGGACTGGATTCAAGGGTGATTTTTGCATTATTTTAGCATTTCTCCTATCTACCTAGCCTCTGGAGTTGGTTCTTTTGTTCTTCTGAATATTAGTTATTCACGTATCTTTTAAAATAATTTCTTCATTTGTTTAAATTAACTACAGTAGGTTTTTAATATTTTCAATTATGAACATAATACTATTCTACTGAGGAACTGTCTTCACAGCAAAAAGGAAGATAAAGCCTTATTCTTTAGGAAAATGAAAAAGAAATCTATATAATTCTCTTATAACCTCCTTAAGGGAAGTAAGTCTGTACATGTGCATCCTAAAATAATTTCTTATTTTATGTAACACAATTTTTATACTTGTTTTACCAATCTAGACTTTTTTAAAAAAAGTAATGCTTTTATAGGTATCTCTTCTAGTTATCTCTATTAGGAAAATAAGACAATATCAAGGTAGCAATTTGAATAGCTAATGTTTTATTTACTAGTCAGTAAGTTGATTTATTTTCAAAATATAAAGAATATAAGATATTTTTATTGGAAAGCAAAATTATTCACAATGTTGACTGAAGGTATATAAATGCTTCATGTGAAAATTTCATAAGCAACCTTCAAAGTTGTAAATATGGGCAATCCTCCTGATGACTCAGCCATTTAGCAGCTACTGGATTTCCTAAGAAGCCAATAGACTATTCGAAATGAAACCTCTTTGAAGCTTAATTCTACTTTAATTACCTAAGGAGCTGAGAGGCTTAAAAACATTGACCTATCTATATTACACTAACTTGAACTCTATGCCATTATAAATGCTTCTCTTTGCATCACTTGACTTTTATTATTGTTTGAATTTCTTAAAACTTAAATTTCCATTATATATAAAATAAAATTTATTTATTTAATGTTATATATAACATGAAATTTAATATTTTAACTATTTATAAATATGCAGTTCACTGCCATGAAGTACATACATATTATGGTACAACCACCATTATTATCTGGAAAATTTCATCTTGCAAAATTTAAACTGTACCCATTAAACAATAACTCCACATTTCCCCCTTTCTATCTCTCTGACTTTGGCTATGCTAGCTATGTAAGTGGAGTCTTATATAAAGTTCCTTATATTTATTGAATCATATAGTACTTGTCCTTTTGTGACTGGGTAATTTAGTTAGCACAACAGAAGGAAGATAAAAAACTTTCTCTTTAAGTATTAAAATGAAATAATCTGTATAGCTTTATCCTATATCACTACGTTGAATATCTTCAAGATTCATCCATGTTTTAACATGTACCAGAAATTCATTTATTTTTAAGGTTGAATACTATCACATTCTATGTGTATACTATATTTTTTTTATCCATTTATCCAATGAGGGGCAATCTAGTTGCTTTCACTTGTCAATTGTGAATAATGCCCTACTTTACCTTATTTTGGGTATTTGCCAAGAAGTGGAATTGTTGGATCCTATGATAATTCTATATTAATTTTTTTGAGAAACTACCTCACTGCTTTTCATAACAGCTGTACCATTTTATATTCCCACACCAGTCTACAAGTTTTCCTATTTCTCTATACCCTTACTAACACTTATTATTTTGTTTTATTCTTTTATAATTTTCTCTTTCTTTCGTTCTTTCCCTTCCTTCCTTCCTTCCTTCCTTCCTTCCTTCCTTCCTTCCTTCCTCTTTCTTTCTTTCTTTCTTTTTTCTTTCTTTCTTTCATCTGTCTCTGTCTCTCTGTCCTTCTCTTTCTGTAATAGCCATCACAATTGGTGTAAAGTGGTATTTTGTTGTAGTTTCATTTGCATTTCCCTAAGCTTATTGATATTAAACATTTTTTCGTGTACTTATTGGCCATTTATCTATCTTCTCTGAAGGAATTTCTACTCAAGTCTTCTGATCATTTTTTAATTGGGTGGTTTATTTATTTTTGGTGTTAAGTTTGGGTTTTTGAAGTTCTCTGGATACTGATCCCTAATAAGATAGGCAATTTATAAATTTATCTTCATTTTGTGCATTGCCTCAAAATCTGTGTGGCAAAGCTCTTTCAACACTGTCCTTTGAAGGACAAAAGTTGTTAATTTTGATGAAGTCAACTTTCTTTATTTTTTCCATTTGTTGCTTGTGTTTTTCAAGTTATATCCTAGTAATCACCAAATTCAATGTCAGGAAGTTTTCACTGATGAGATTCTTAATTTTACCTCTTAAGATTAGGTTTCTGATCCAGTTTGAATTAATTTGTGTAAAAGGCATTAGATAAAGTTCCAAGTCATTCTTCTGCATTTATATATCCAGTATTTTTAGCACCATTTGTTAAAAAGATTATCCTTTCCCATTTAATGATCTTCGTACCTTACGTATATCAAATGATGTATGCAACAGTATATTTCTAGTTATCTATTCCATTCATTGGAGTTTATACCTGTCATTACGCCTGCACCACACAGTTTTGATTACTGTACCTTTTTTTGCATCAGGACATATGAACATTCCTGTTTGGTCTTCTTTTAAAAGATTAATTTAGTTATTCAGAGTCCTTTGAGATTCCACACAATTTTAGAACATATATTTTTATTTATGTAAAAATATTATCATTTTGTTGGAGATTGTATCAAATCTGTAGATCACTTGAGAGTAGTATTGACATCTTCACAATGTTGTCTTCTATTCAATGAACATGGTATTTATATTTATTTATGTCTTCCTTAATTTCTTTCAGTACTACCATGTAGATTTTAGTTTATAAGTCATTTACAACTGTGGTTAAGTTAATACCTCCTAAGTTCATGCTGTTTCTTGTGAAACCAGAATAAATATAAAATTTTATAAATTTCATTGTAAATTTAATAGATGTTTCTATGGTTCATTTAAAATTCTGATACAGTATATGAAATGGAATATGAAACATAATATGAAAATTGAAATAAAGGTTTTCTAAAATATAAACCATTAAGTCCCTATTTAGAAAAGCGTAACATTTTTTGGATGGTACCCAAATGAATTATTTCATTCCTGGTTTGAGATTTTTACCAGTTATTGCTGGAATGCAAGCAATGCTACTGCAAATTTGTAGTGTTACAATATAATTCATTTTATTTATCTTCATATCCAAATGAATAATATGCAGCACAATGAGCATTTTAGAAGTAAATTTTTTAAAATACTCCAGAATCTATCAGTGACCAATAAAATGTGTTTTAAGTTACACTTTTTAAAATAAATGCAAGTTATTTGTTATTTATCAAATTGTCAAGTATTTCTGTAACTGATCATGTTTGCTATTGTTTGGTAAGAATTTTTCTCAGGATGACTAGTTGAAAATTAAATCGTCTCAAACTCTGCTAACATTAACATGGAAATATGAGCCAAGAGCCTCCATAAAACTCACACAATATATCTGAGTAATACAAAATTAAAAATACTGAGTAAGTGATTTCATGAGTTGTTCATTTCAAGAACTGTATTGATTTCTTATTTAGAACAACACAAATTGGGAACTGAAAATTTGGAAGAGATTAATGCAATTATCAAAACCCATGATGTTTAAAAAATTGGCTAGGGAAATGTTAAATTTATAATGAAGTAAAATCAGTATAAAATGTTATATAGATTATCCATTTTGTGAAATAAAATGAACACACTACTTACTATGAACACAGATAGATATACACACACACACACACA
>PVJS01014604.1:0-40119 GCA_004027185.1 Glis glis | reverse complement strand
TGTGTTTGAACCCAAGGGCATTCTACGTCTGAGCTACACCCCCAGACCTATTTTATTTTGAAACAGGGACTAAGTTGCTGAGGCTGGCCTTGAACCTGCGATCCTCCTGTCTCAGCCTCCCAAGCACTGGGAGTTACAAGTGTGTACCACCATGCCCAGCAGAACCTGGGAGTTCTTATCCAGCTTCTGCCCCCAACACGCACGTGGTCCAGACCCCACCTCAGTCCTCAGCTGGGACATGGGGTCAGTGATGCTCACCTGCCGCCTGGTGCTGTGACTTGGGGCCATGCTTCAACAGGGTGGTCAGAGGGTGGCCACCAACACAGGCCCCGCTCCTGAGCTGGTCGCTGTTGGAGCCCGGTGGCTAGGGGCGTCTAGACAAGCCCAGCTCCCACCTGCCATGGCCAACGTCAGCCCTCTGCCCAGCTCGGGGTGCCTTGGGCGGGGGGTGTTGGCTTCCTTTTCTTCGCTCCCCTTCGCCCACACCTCGCTCTGCCTTTCTGCTGGCTGATGGAGAAGCAGCGGCTGTGAGAGGGTGTGGGTGCCGGTGGTGGGGACTGTGTGGGCTGTGTGATTTTCCAGGACAGGCAGGCACTAGAGGAAAGGGAAATTATTCTGTCTGAAATCTCTGCGAGGAGCTCTTCTCCAAAGCTGGCAGAGTGGCTGCTTCAAGTTGGGGGAGGCAAGAGACAGGGCGGGCCACTCCCAGGGCAGTGCAGGGCCAGTGTGGTGGGAAGCTCATCTTCATGTTTGCCCACGTGTCGTCCCTTACAAAGAACTGTGACACCGGCCACAACTGCCCGTCCTCATAAGAACCGGAGGAGCAGACATTGTAATTGATCCAATTTATAGATGAGGAAGTCGAGGTGCTGAGGGGTCAACTGAGCTGTCCAGGTCATGGAGCCAGGTGGTCGGTTGTAGAGCCAGGGCTTGAAGCCAGGCCTCTGAATCCTAAAGGCCGCAGCTTCCTAATGTCTCCTTCTAAACACCCACAGGGAGCTCGTGTCTCTAAAGGCACAGCCGCCAGAGAGGACCCCAAAACTGCCCAAGTTTGTATTCTGTATTCCCAGGCCGACTTTGCCAAGGGCACCAGCTCGCACCTTGTCAGTCCGCTCCTTCAAAAGTGTGTCTTTAGCTGGGCGTGGTGGTGCACGCTTGTAATCCCAGTACTTGGGAGGCTGAGACAGGAGGATCGCAGGTTTGTGGCCAGCCTCGGCTCTTTAGTGAGGCCCTCCACAACTTAGTGAGACCCTGTTTCAAAATAAAGAATAAAAAAGAGGACAGGGGGGTGTAGCTTGGAGGTAGAATGCCCCTGGGTTTAATTCCCAGTTCCGCAATAAAAAAACAAGTGTGTCTTTAGCCGGGCATGGTGGCGCACTCTTGTAATCCCAGTACTTGGGAGGCTGAGACCAGAGGATTGCAGGTTCAAGGCCAGCCTCAGCAAATTAGTGAGACCCTGTTTTTTAAAAAAATAAGGCTGGGGGTGCAGTGTGTCTTTCATGCTGGAGGAAGAAAAGAGTTGGATTGGGGAGGAGGCTGTCCTGTTTCCAGGGACCCCAAGTTCCAGGGGGTGGCCTTGACCACTCTGGGGTTCATAGAAACCTGTTGGACTTCTAGCTCTCTGCTATGATGACTTTTTTTTTCTTTTGGTGGTGGTACTGGGGATTGAACCCAGGGTGTTCTACCTCCAAGATATCCCATCAGCCCTATTTTATTTTGAAACAGGGTCTTACTATGTTGCTGAAGCTGAAGCTGGCCTCGAACCTGCGATCCTTCTGTCTCAGCCTCCCAAGTACTGGGGTTACAGGTGTGCACCATACCTGGCTTGTACCAGGTCTTTTTTTTTTTTTTTTTTTGCGGTACCTGGGATTGAACCCAGGGGCGTTCTACCTCCGAGCTACACTCCCGGCCCTATTTTTTACCCTTTATTTTGAAACCGGGTCTCACGAAGCTGTGGAGGGCCTCACTAATTAGCTGAGGCTGGCCACGAACCCAGATCCTCCGGTCTCCGCCTCCCAAGTACTGGGATTATAAGCGTGTGCCACCACGCCTGGCGTACCAGGTCTTTTAAAAAATGGAGTGGGGTGTAGCTTAGTAGTAGAGCACGCAAGAGGCCCTCGGTTCGAACCCCAGCATCGCAAAAAAAAATTATCAAATTATCACTCATAGAGTTTTATTAGGAAAAATAGTATCCTGTGTACCCATTTCCCTGAAATTTGCTTTGCCCACTCATCAGATTGCTGACTCTGATGCCTACCTCTACCTGTGCCTGGCCGACCAGGTGACATGCGAGGGAGACTGGGTGAAAGGAGGCAGGCCCGCCTGGAGCCCTGTGTCTTCATGCTCAGAGGGCCGAAGTCAGAATGCTCTCCAGGCAGGGTGGAGCCTTAAGGACTCAGCAGAACCTTCCGGGCCTGGCACGACCCCTTCCCAGGCTTCCTATAACCCGGCCAGGCAGCAGGCTGCACCAGCCCCCAGCCGCGTGGGACTGGCCTTTTGTTTCAGTAAAAATCTGTTCCTCCGTGGAGTCCTCCCACTGGCGCGCTGCTCCCCATTAATGCCTGGAGTGAATTGCTTTGAACGCCCCTGCCTCCCACAGCAGAGCCGGAGTGCACCTCATCTGTGGGATGGGGGGCCGCCCCAGTTTCCACCCCACGGCTTCGGCAGCTCTGGGAGCAGGCTCTGCAGAGGCAGCAACGCGGATCTCTGTTGACCAGGAAGAGATCAGTGACCCAAGGGCAGAGGACCCAGGGCTCAGGAGCACCCAGGGAACCTCCTGTCCCCCAAGAAGCCGATCCAGTCAGAGGCAGGCAAGCAATTAAAGGAGGGGGCTGAGTTTTCAATTAACAGACTCCTCTGCTAGAAGCAGATAATTAACGGATTAGCAGGGCTGTTAGACAGGCTGCTGTCCAGGACTGGGGGGACAGGGGGTGGGGAGGCTCTAGGTTCCACTAGAGTGAAGGGATCTTTGGGCTCCAGACCCTAGGGACCCAGAGGGAACTTGAGGGAGACTGGAGGTCATGGGGCTCAGCAGGGACAGGACGTGCAGGCTGGAAGGGTTGGGTGACCTATGCTGACTGTCCCCTGCCTGGAAGAGCCCTCTTGGCCTGGGGTGGCTAAGGAGGTGTGGGTAAGAATACTGGGGAGTAGTGCCGACTTCCTGACATCTGCACGTCACCCACGCAGCTCCCTGTGAGGTGGGACGGGAGACACGGGAGGACAGGTAGAAAGGAGACATGGGGACAAAACAAGAGTGGCCGTGATTCCAAGTCCAGACTCAAAGTTCACTTTCAAGCCGGGCGTGGTGGTGCACACTTGTAATCCCAGTACTTGGAAGGCAGAGACCGGAGGATCTGAGTTCGAGTTCATGGCCAGCCTCAGCTACTTAGTGAGGCCCTCCGCAACTTCCTGAGACCCGGTTTCAAAATAAAGTATAAAAAATAGGGCCAGGGGTGTAGCTCAGAGGTAGAACACCCCTGGGTTCAATCCCCGGTACCAAAAAAAAGTTCACTTTCACAAACTTTGATCACAAATGGTACTTGGGAGACTGAGACAGGAGGATTGCAAGGTTCAAGGCCAGCCTCAGCAATTTAGAGAGACTCAGCAACTTAGTGAGACTCCATTCCAAAAAAAAAAAAGTAAAAAGGGGTGGAGGGGTTATAGCTTGGAGGTAGAATGCCCCTGGGTTCAATCCCCAGTAGAAGAAAAAAAGAAAGAAAGGAAGAAAGAAAGAAAAGAAAAAAGAAAAAGAGTCCATGGGCAACCTGAGCCTTGCTGGGAGTTTATGAAAGCCAATGGTCCTGAGAGGTTAATCCACCTGAAGCTCTAATTACCTGCATAGAGATGATTTCCCTGCTGACCCTGGCCCCAGGGGACTCAGGGTGAAGTAAAGAATTGTTACTTATGAAATTTCAGAGCCATTTGTCATAGCAGCATAACCTAACTGAGTCTGTCCTATTCTGCAGAGAATAGGATACATTCTCCTCTCTGACCCTCGCTTCTTCATCTGGAACTGTAAAGTGAGTAAGAATGACCCTCCTTACACGACCTCTGTGGGGTTAAATGAGATGATATACAGTTGGCACAAGGACCTTCTCAGCCTCTGACCCCACGCCCCTTGCAGGGAAAGGAATGTTGCCCTGGGCCAAGGTTGAAGGGGAGGGGATTTGATTGGCCACCTCAAGGGGGTGGACTGGTCAGGGTGCTGAGCGGAGGGTTTCAGGGTTGAGCCCACATGGGGATGGGCAAGGTCTAGGGGTGCCAGGGACTCATGTGGCACCCTCCAGGAGAGGTTGGGCCTCTTCCTCTGCCCTCACCTGGGGGGCAGGCTAGGCCCCAGGGCTTCTCCTGGTCTCACTGGGCTCTAGAAGGCCTTGCTTTGGCTTTTTGCTGTTGTTGTTGTTAGATAAATGTGTGTGCACTTGCGAACATGTGATACTGGGGATTGAACACAGGGGCATTCTACCTCTGAGCTATACCCCCAGGCTTTTTATTTTTGATTTTGATATTGGGTCTCACTAAGTTGCTGAGGGTCTTGCTAAGTTGCTGAGGCTGGCCTCAAAACTGCGATCCTCCTGTCTCAGCCTCCCAAGTCCTGGGGATTATAGGTGTTCACCACTGTACCCAGTTCTGCCTTGGCTCTCAAAGACCTCAGGCCAGAAATACCTCTTGTGACTCTTGGTCAGCACCACAAATTTCCCATCTGTTCCTCATGTCTTATAGCAATCTATTTTAGTCCTTTTTCTATTGCTATGACTAAATACCACAGACTGAGTAATTTATAAAAAATAAAGGTTATTCTACTCATGGTTCTGAAGGCTGGGACGTTGAAGATCAGGCAGCACTGTCTGGCAAGGCCTTCTTGCTGGCAGCATTCTGCAGAATCCCAGTGTGGTACAGGGTGAGAGAGAATGCCCTAGCTTGGGATGGGCCTGGTGGAATGTGTCTATAATCCCAGTACTTGGGAGGCTGAGACAGGAGGGTCACAGGTTCGTGGCCAGCCTCAGCAACTTAGCCAGACCCTCAGCAACTTAGCAAAACCCTGTTTCAAAATAAAAAGGAAAATAGGGCTGGGGGTGTAGCTCAGAGGTAGAATGCCCCTGGGTTCCATCCCTAGCTACACGCATGCACACACACACACACACACATGCACACACAGTGCCAGTCCCACTAGATTAGGGCCCCAGACGTGTGGCCTCCTTTAACCTTAATCACCTCCAAAGGTCCCACTTTCAAATATCACAGCTGGATTACGTTCCTACCCTCTTCAGACCTCCCGGTGGGGATGACGTTCCAACAGGCGCTGTGGCGGGGACACTGGAACCGTGGACTTCCTCTCCCGACCACGCCTCCCCGGCCACTTCCATCCTAAGCTGTCGGCCCTGCAGTCCTCGTTGAGAAGGGATTGGGGACACAGCTGTGGAAGCAGCCATCTGTCTCTGCTCCTTTGTTGGCCTGTCCCTTGCTGTTCCCGTTTGCTCTACAAGATCAAACCCCATTTTTGTTTCCTGGCTGATCTCATTTCTCCTGGAGTTCCTGATGCTCCGTGGCCAGGGCCTGAGCAGCGGCTGTCTGCTCACCTTTCAAAGATGAAGCCCTCTCACCCTCTCTCTGTAGTTGGCTCCCTGCTCTGAGTGCACCCGATTCTTTAGATGCAGAACATACCAGGCACAGCTTTTTTTTTTTTTTTTTTTTTTTTTTGGTACTGGGGATTGAATCCAGGGGCATTCTACCTCCAGGCTACACCCCGTCCTTTTTAAATTTTTTATTTTGAAACAGAGTCTTGCTAAATTGCTGAAGCTGGCCTTGAACCCGCGATCCTCCTATCTCAGCTTCCCAAGTACTAGGATAACAGTGCCACCATGCCCGGTTGGGCAGAGCTCTTTAAACTGAACTCCTTAGCCCGTGCATATTCCCTGGGACTCTTCCATCAACCCAACAAGGTGTCATCTCCCCACAAAGCTGGCAGACTGGCTTCCAATTCCCTCAGCTCGTGGCTGAGCCCACAGCTTTGGGCTTTGACATATGCAGACATTACTGGGGTGAGAAGCCAGTTCTCACACATCAGCTGGGGTCGGCCGAGCTCCTTGTCTCTGTTGCAAATGAATCCCTGTTCATCTGCTAATACCACCTGCTGCCACTCTGACAACCAGGGTGAAGCCACCAGGTCTGTGCCCTCCAGACCACTGGCCACCTGCGGCTGTGAGCTCTCCAAATGGGACCAGAAAAATGGAGATGTGCTCTGAGTCGAAAAGATATGCTAAGCCGGGTGTGGTGGTGCACGCTTGTAATCCCAGTACTTGGGAGGCTGAGACCGGAGGATCCGGGTTTGCGGCCAGCCTCAGCTACTTAGTGAGGCCCTCCGCAATTTAGCAAGACCCTGTTTCAAAATAAAGAATAAAAAATAGGGCTGGGGGTGTAGCTCGGAGGTAGAATGCCCCTGGGTTCAATCCCTGGTACCACAAAAATAAATAAATAAATAAATAAATAAATAAATGACATGCTGGATTCAGAAGGCTTAGGATAAAGAGTGGCAAATAAGCCGGGCGTGGTTGCGCACGCTTGTAATCCCAGTACTTTGGGAGGTGGAGACCGGAGGATCTGGGTTTGTGGCCAGCCTCAGGTGTCTCTATCTCTCTCTTTCCCTGTCTCTCTCTCTACTTAGTGAGGCCCTCCGCAACTTCGTGAGACCCGGTTTCAAAATAAAGTATAGAAAATAAGGCCGGGGGTATAGCGCGGAGGTAGAAAGCCCCTGCGTTCAATCCCCAGTACCACAAAAAAAAAAAAAAGAGTGGCAAATAGCTCACTATTTTTATCTTGATTACATGTCAAAATGATAGTATTTTGAATATATTGGGTTAAACATATGACTGAAATGAATTTTACTTATATTGGAGCTTTTTTCTTTTTTCTTTTTGGTACTAAGAATTGAACCCAGGGACGTTCAACCTCCGAGCTACATCCCTAGCCCTTTTTATTTTGAATCAGGGTCTTGCTAAGTTGCTGAGGCTGGCCTTGAACCTGTGATCCTCCTGTCTCAGCTTCCCATCAACCAGTGAGGTGGTGTGCACCACTGTGCCCAGCTTATGTTGGGACTTTTTAAATGTCTATGTCCAAAATTTAAGATGACACTCACGGCCCGTGCTGTCTCTCCATTGCACGGGACGCCTCGGTACCTCTCTAGTCTTCCTGCCATGCATTAGTTGCAGGCTGCTGCTGTGACTAATCTCCACCAACTCCGTAGCTTAGAACGACCCACACTTACATCTTACGGATCTGGAAGTCTGGAGCCTGACACAGGTGTTGCTGGCTTAAAATCAGGGTATCACCTGGGCTGCCTCTGGGGACTATAGAGAAGAGTCTCTGTTGTCTCTGGCATCTGAGCTGCCCACATTCCTCAGCTTGTGGCTCCTGCCAGCCCCAAAGCCCACACAGCTGGTGAGTTCTGTGTCCAGTGATAATCTGACGTGACCCTCCTGCCTCCCTCTTTCACATGAAGAGGACCCTAGTGAGCACCTTAGGCCTGCAGGGATAATCCGAGTCAATCTTCTTGTTTGTTTGTGGTACTGGGGATTGGATCCAGGAGCATTCTACCTCTGAGCTACACCCCTGGCCCTTTTATTTTTAATTAAAAATTTTTGCTTTATTTTGGGCTTTTTAGTGGTGCTGGGGATCGAACCCAGGAACATTCTATCTCTGAGCTACACCCCCAGCCATTTTATTTTTTATTTTGAAACAAGGTCTCACTGAATTACCATGCGCTAGCCTCGAACCTGTGATCCTCCTGTCTCAGCCTCCAGAGTACTGGGATTATAGGTGTGCACCACAGTACCTAGCTTGTTTATCTGTATCTATCTATCTATTGCAATACTGGGGATTGAACCCAGGGGCATTCTACCTCTGAGCTGCACCCCCAGCCCTATTTTTTTATATTTTGAAACAGGGTCTCACTAAGTTGCGGAGGACCTCACTAAGTAGCTGAGGCTGGCCGTGAACCTGAGATCCTCCTGTCTCAGCCTCCTGAGTACTGGGATCACACAGATGTGCACCACCGTGCCTGACTTGCTTATTTATTTTCTGATGTGGGGTCTCCTTGTTTCCCAGGCTGCTCCTGAACTCTTGACCCAAGGAACCCTCCTGCCTGAAGCTCTTGAGTGCTGGCGCTCCAGGCAGGTACCACCACACCTCTTGATTTTAAAGTCGGCTGGTTAGTAACTTTAACTCCTTCTCGCTGTGTAACCTACCATGTTCCCGATGACAACTTCCAAAACTAGGAGCCAGAGTAAAACTTCCTCTTGTGTTGATTATCTCAGTTGCTTGTTGTGGTGACAGAAACCTAAGCAGAAGACAGCCCAGCCCCTCAGCCTTCGGGACCTGGCGGAGGGATCCCTGGGATGCCAAGGCTGGCGGCAAGGCCTGGGCTGCCCAGGGGTCAGAAGGCAGCAGGGAGCACTGGGTGACTCCCAGGTGCGTAGAAACATCCATGGCGGCCGCTGTGGCTAACTCTCTACCCCCAGCCAGTCTCCCCTTCCTCTCCTTCAAAGCCAAGGAGAGTGTCCCCCCAATACCACTAAAGACACCTGTCCGAGCGGGGCTCCCAGAACTACTACAGAACTACTACGGCTTTCCCACCGGATTTCCCCTTTGCTCTCCCCCTTCCCTTTACTTCCTCCCTGGGGTAAGAAGCTCTGCCCCTGGTATGACAGCCATTTTGTGACCAAGAAGATAAAGGTGCCCGCTGTGAGAATATAATTGTATCTTTTCTGTCAAAGGAGGTAGTTTCATGTTGTAACCTGGTGGGGACTTACATTCCTTCCCCAATTAACATCTCTTAAGAGATTCCAGGTGTCGACCCTCCCCCATCTTCCCCTGTAGCTGACCGGGAAGACTGTGAAGCTGGAACTTCGACCAATAGGAGTTGAGCGCAGGAGGAGCCTTGCGTTAGGGATATAAAACCCACTGGGTTCTTTGTGAAGCGTGCTCTCTCACACATCTGGGAGCACCCTTTTGTGCAAAACAGTGAAATTGCCTTGCCAAGCAATTTTCGAACACGTGCCGTTTCTTTAGACGCCGTGAATATTTCTAACACTGCTGAGGATTGGAAAGTGGAGAGCCGAAAGGACCCCGATAGCCACACCAACGCTGGCAGCCGGCCCTCCCGTGGCCTCCTGACCTCTGACTTCGCCTTACTTGAGAGGGAAGAAACTTCTGTCTGCTTAAGGCACCACTGTCAGGCTTGTGTGCTTTTGTTATTTGAACTGGTAACTGACTGTCACCTGTGGAAATTGTGGTGATGGATGGAGTTTTCCAGAGAGTTGAGAGTTTGCACAGGGTCCAGTTTCCTCTCGAGCTTGGAAGGACAGATGGAAGGTCAGTAGGAACAGTGTCCCGGTGGGTGAATTCTAGGAGGATGCCTTCTTAACAGAGGATGAGAGCCCAAAGAAGAATGGCCACTTGCTGGCCTGTCAGTCCAGTACTTGGGAGGCTGAGACAGGAGGATCGCAGGTTCAAGGCTAGTCTTAGCAATTTAGTGAGACTCTCAGCAACTTATCTAGACCCTGTTTCAAAGTAAAAAACAGAGGCCTGAGGGTATAGCTCAGAGGTAGCTCAGTAGGTTCAATCCCCAGTACAAAAAAAAGAAGGTATAAAAGGGAAGAAAGAAGAAAGGAAGGAAGGAAGCAAGGAAGGAAGGAAGGAAGAAAAGAAAGAAAGAAAGGCCATCGTTGGAGCCTTTCTTCTCATTTTACTGATGAAAAAACTGAGCTCTGTGGCAGCTAGGGTACATTAGGCTGCAAGTAAAGAAAACTCAAATAATTTGAGCTTAACTGACCAGTTTACTCATGTAACCAATCTGTGTGGTCCCACGATCGTCTCAGTCTCAAAACGTCAAACCGTGGGGTCGGCGATTTTGCGATTTCCTTGGTATTTCCCTCATTGTTGCCAAGTTGCTTCTGTAACTCCAAACGTCACATCCTCACTCCATGGTGAACAAAGCCGGAAGGAAGAGAAAGGGACAGAGCGGATAAAGGGGGACAGGGCTCCTCCCAGAAGGACGCCAGTGGAGTCCCCTCTCGCGCATCACCTGGGAGTTGGTCACGTGGCTGGCCTCCCCGCAGTGGAGGTCTGCAAGTAGTCAACAGAGGGCACAGTTGTGATCTGTCCCTGCTGGCCACATTGCTGCCAAGTCAAATAGGGGGGGGGGCGCAGGCAAGGTGCAAAGAGAGAACACCTGCTGGGCTGGCGGCTGGCAGAGGGCCAGGTCTCATCTAGGATTAGTGATGGTAGAGAAAGCGGGACTAGAACCCCAATTCCCAGTCCACTGGTCTCTGGGCGGGACACACTGCTGGGTCCTGGTGCAGCACGTGCTGCTGGGGCTTCTGCTGGAGTATTGGAACCTTGAGCTATCGGGGTGTCTACACCCTTCAAGCCAGTCATGGTTTTCCTGTTCCCCTGCCAGAAACTGGCTAAGCATGGGTGTGTGGTGCAGTTCTGGCCCCATGGAGACGTTACAGGAAAGCTGGTGAGTGGGGGCTGATTCCGGGGAAAATTTCCTTACTCTTAAAGGTACCCAGGAAGGAGTACTCTCCTCTGCTAGATGCTATCATGTCTGGATGTGATGCCTGGAACTGTGGCAGCCACCTTGTGATCATGAGGGAAACTGGCCTGAGAACAGAGCTGGTCCAATATGGAAAGGTAGGAGAAACCTGGTTCTCTGTTGATGTTACTGCAGCACTGAACTGACCAGACCTGGGCCATCCGTCCTCCCTCTGGGATGCTTAGCACAGGAGGTACATCTTTACTGCTTAAGCCCTTCGGAGTTCAGCTTCTATGCTGCTGAAAGCATGCTAACCAATCCAGCCATTTCTGCTCTGCTATACTTCCTGCTCTGAGGCCAGGTGCAGACCAGCACCGAGCAGCACCTTGCTCTGGGGAAAAGGGTCTGCCCACCCGGTCAGAGCTCAGCTTTGTGAGGCTGGCTGCTGGTTACATAACCACTCTGCCTGCGACAGTCATAAAGAGGCTGTGGACTGTGTTTGGAACCCCAGGCAGCAGGGAGGAGGCATTGTGGGGGCCGCATAAAGCAAGGCCGTTCCCCCACCCTCGGCACCAGCACCCCCTACCACAGCAATGCCCTGCCCAGCGTTGTCCCCAGGCTCCTGGGCACAATGCCAGCGCCACCCAACAGCTACTGTGGGCTCTGTGGGGAAGAGAGGGTGGTGGTTAGGGCTGGCGAATCTGCGGGCCCTGGGGCTAGGCCAGAATGGGTTTTTGCTGAGGGACTGTGACCATTCTCTTCCCCCGCCGCTCTGCCCGCTGCAGAATGAATACAGGCCAGCTAAGTACTTTTCTGGCAGCTGATTATATAGATTTGCTTCCACATAAGTGCTCTTGCAATAGCCCAGGACCCCACTAGGGCCCTCCTGCAGGCATCTCTGTTTAAAACACTCTGGCTTGATCCCCGGGACCCGGAAGGAAACAAAAACGACCACCACAACAAAAAAAAAACCCACCACCCTGAGTCTTTCGCCTCCTGGTTCTGGGAAAGGGGCTCTGTCGGGGAGAAAGATGGAGAGGGAGGCATCTCTTTGAGGCATTTTCTTTCCAGAAAGGAATGCCCAGGGTCCTGAATGGCACAGCTCCCACCAGGCCACCTGGCACCAGCTGCCAAATGGAGTTCACAAATGGCAGAGGCGTTGGGACGTTTTCCTGCCCAGGGACACCGGCGGTCCCTGCCACCCTGGGATCGCTACCTGAGCTGGGCAGACGAGGAACTTCAGTCCCGGCCTTCCCAGGTCCCCAAGACCTTCACGTCGTCGAGCTTCTGATAGTACTGATCCTGCCGGGGGCTCCCTTGCTGTCGCAGGTGGTCATGTGACCCAGCCATGGCTGCGACTCTTTCTGGGCCAAAGAGGGTCAGCCCCGCGGCTCTTGTGGACCTCCCTAGGAAAGGGACACTGGCCTCTGGTTTATCAGTGGGAGTATTCACGCGGCACTTGCCACTCAAGGCGATCAGCATAAGAATGAAATCTACACAGCAGAAAGCAGATTGGAACGTTATCAAGGGACCTCCTGGCCACATCATTTGAGCCCTGGATCCACTGATGCCAGAAACCCACTCCTGAACTTTTCAGGCATTCAAGTCAATAAATCAGCTTTGTTTAAAAGACAGTTGGGGGACTGGGGGGTGTAGCTCAGTGGCGGAGCACTTGCTTAGCGTGCACGAGGCCCTGGGTTCCATCCCCAGCACCATGCAAGTGCCTGCGTGTGTGCGTGCCCCCCCACACACACACGCAAGAAACGACAAAACCTGAGCTGTGCCTTCTGAATTAGTCTCTCTCCTCTGGTGGTGCTCTGCTTTCCCCGCCTCACCCACCTTGGGAGCTATTTCTCGACCTGCTGGGTGAGCCCCCCTCCCCCGGGAGGGACACTGCCACCTCCTCAGCTGCCACCGGATTGCCACAGTTCATTGAATTCTAATGTTGAACTAAACTGCTCAGTGTCTCCTCGGCTTTCATTCCAGAAAACTTGGGTCTTGTTTTCTATATTCTCATTTATCTCCACACCCCACTCCCCTTCCCTTTCCCCGCACAGGCAACATGCTCCTAAGTCTTTTGACTCCCCCACCCCCTTTATGTGTTCTTGCAAAATCTATCCTATCTTTATGTTTTCTTTCTTTGTAGTACTGGGGATTGGACCTGGGGCATTCTACTTCCGAACTACACCCTCAGCCCTATTTTTTGTTCTTTATTTTGAAACAGGGTCTCACTAAGTTGCAAAGGGCCTCACTAAGTTGATGAGGCTGGCTGCGAACCCAGATCCTCCCGTCTCAGCCTCCCAAGTACTGGTGCCACCACGTGCGCCACCACGCCTGGCTTATTTTTATTTTGAAACAGGGTCTGACTAGGTTGATGAGAGTCTCACTACTTGCCGATGCTGTCCTTGAACTTGCGATCCTCCTGTCTCAGCCTCCCAAGTACTGAGATTACAAGTGTGAGCCACCATGCCCGGCTTATGTTTTCTTTTTCTTTTTTCTTTTTTTTTGTGTGGGTGTGTGTAGTGCTGGAATTGAATCCTAGGCAAGCATTCTACCACCGAGCTACATCCCTAGCCCTTTTTATTTTTTGACACAGGAACTCTCTAAGTTGCCCAGGCTGGCCTCAATCTTGTGATCCTCCTGCCTCATCAGCTTCCTGAGTTGCTGGGATTATAGGCGTGTGCCACTGTACCGGCTGTCTTTTTTTAATTATTATTTTTATTATTATTATTACCTGGAAATGATAGTGTCTGGGTTCACATACTGCTTCCTCTTTTTTAAACTCTGCATTACTTTAAGGCCTATCCATGTTCAAAGTGTACATTTCATTTCTTTTAGATGCTGCATAACTCCCCATGGTGTAAGGCAGTCCCCTTTTGCTTTTCTATTTGCCCAGAGATGGATACTTAGGTTGCCTCTGACAACCTCCACCTGCCAAAGAACCAAGAATCACACCAAGAACTCTGCACGGAATATCCTGGTACGTACGTGCTGTGGACCTGTGTGAACTTCTTTTGCATCTATACCTAGAAATGGAATAGCAGGTTGTGGGTGCTGTGCACGATGGACCAAAAAACTCTCTCCTTAACTAGGTCCTCTGCTCGGGCTGCAATCAGGGCATCAGCCAGTGTGGCGTCTTGTCTGTTGTGCCGTAGGACATAGCAGGGATCAGACAATTAGCCCCAGTCCAGTGTTGGAAAGCCAGTGTTAGACAGCACAGTGAACATGTTATTTTTGTCAGCCAGCACCCCTTCCCTGAGGGAACCACGCCCTCCACACGGCTGCTAGGGTGGTCAACCATGGTGCCCCTCTCACCCAACACAGGAAAGGGGCCAGTGGTCTGGGCCCTGCCAACCAATACGGCTCCACACGCCATACCCCCTCGACACAGTGATTGGTCGAAGGTGGTCAGATGATCTTAGTTGGCCCAATCAGTCTTCCCCGGGATTTTCATTTGGATGTTGGCGGGAATAAAGTACAGTCATTCCGTCTTTCATTCAGTCTATACTGCATGCCTGTCACTGGTCTCCTGCTGATGAATGATGAATGAACCTATAAGGTCTTCGTTCACATGGGCTGACACAGGAGTTGGGTGGTAATCGAATACCCTCATGGTGAGCATAGCGGTCAGCGGCCTGTCTGAGACCTAGACACCTTGTGACAGCAGCAGGTTCTAATTAACAAAGCAAAGGACGTCAGAGGCCTGGCTTGTTCTTCATGACCCCAAACTGGCTCCCGGTGATCTCTCTTCTAGATGTCCCCATCGAGGAGTGTGTGTGTGTGTGCGTGTGTGCGCGCGCGTGTGTGTGTGTTTATGTGAGGTACTGGGGATTGAACTCAGGGGCATTCTACCTCCAAGCTACATCCCCCAGCCCTACTTTATTTTTATTTTGAAACTGGGTCTCACTAGGTTGATGAGAGTCTCACTACTTGCTGAGGCTGTCCTGCAACCTGCGATCCTCCTATCTCAGCCTCCCAAGTACTGGGATTACAAGTGTGCACCACCACGCCCAGCTCCCTTCTTGGACTTCTGCTAGAGCCTCAACTCCAGCTTGGTGGCGGGTACAGCCTGAGAATCTTTTCCCTTAAGACTGCCCATCCTTGAGTCCTCATTCAAACTTCGGGGTCCCCGGTGTCACAGATTTCTCACAAGTCCCTCCAGAGGCCCGCCACAGGGACCCGCCTCGCCGTGCACGGCCCACGAGCACCCGCCTCCCGTGCACGGCCCACGAGCACCCGCCTCGCCATGCACGGCCCACGAGCACCCGCCTCGCCATGCACGGCCCACGAGCACCCGCCTCGCCGTGCACCTACCACGAGCACCCGCCTCGCCGTGCACGGCCCACGAGCACCCGCCTCGCCGTGCACGGCCCACAAGCACCCGCCTCCCTGTGCGCCCAACACGTGCGAGCAGCAGCCCCGCCCAGCACACGGGGCACGTGGCCGCGGCAGCACGGCGTGCGTGCGGGGCGGGCGCTACGGCGAGGGGCGGGGCTCCGAGCCCAGCGCGCCTCCCGATTGGCTGTCGGAGCCGCCCATAAGAGGGCGCGCTGAGGCTCCCGTCGCCAGCTTCCGGCGGCGTCGCGTGACTGCGGCTTTGGCGGGAGTTGGCGGCGGGTGTGAGGTGAGCGCCGCGGGCGCAGCTCCCGGGCCGGGCCGGGCCGGGCCGGGCGGGACCGGGCCCTGGGCGGCCTCTCCGGCTGGGTCTGTCGCGCAGACGAGCCCCTCGGGGGACCTCGGTCCGAGGGCAAGCGCGGGAGGCCGGCATTGCACGGTCCTCGGCCTCCGCCGCCGAGGCCGGCGCGCATGGCGAGGCCGGGTGCGGCTCCCCGCGCGAGCCGAGCGCTCCTGTGGTTCTTTGTCGGGCAGGAGCGTTCCAGACGGGGAGCAGGTGTGCTCAGGCGCGCGCGGGGTCGGCCCCGGCATGGCCTGTGCGGCGGCGAACGCGCGGCTCCCGCGGCGGGTCCAGCGACTGTGGCCTCTGCGCGCCCGCCAGCCGAAGCCCGCCCGGTGGGGTGTGTGCTCGGAGATGTGAAGTCGCAGGTTATTTTTACAGCAGCAGCTGGAAACCCTGCTTTTTATATAACAAACTCTCTACTTTTAAACGTTGGTCTTAATTCATTACGGTTTAGCACAGTAGAAAATGTGCATAGGGTCGACATGTGGCCCGTGAGATGTCAGCTTGCATCCTCTCTGTGGGTGTCCTGGCAGGTGCTACAGACTGACCCGGCCCCCCTTTTTTTAAAATTCAAGACAGGGTGTACATGCCACTGTGTCCAGCTAGCGTCCCCATTCTGGGGAATTGGGTCCTAGAAAGATATATCCCAGAACTGACCTGGATTGTGTGAGCTGAGTAGCTGACTTAATTGGCAGATGGGAATGACCCACTGTCCCGTCTTTTACACTGCCCTTTTAGGGCCAGCACGGTTCTAGTGGGCTTAGATTTGGAGACTGGAAGTGGTGTGAGGTGGAGGATTGGGGGCAGACATTCTCCTCCAAAGGAGTCAGGACTCCCCAAATTGCAGCTTCCCGGTGCCAAGCGTCTCTGAATGGGATTGTGTTTCAATTTTCCTGTCACTGTAACCAAAATACCTGGCAAGAACAACCTAGAGGAGGAAGAGTTTTGGGGGCTCACTGTTGCCGAGGTTTTGGTTCAAAGGGCTGGCTCTGAAGCATAAATGGCAGTGCAGAGAGATGCTGCTCTCACATCATGGAGAGAGAGAGAGAGAGAGATAGATCACCAAGACCACACCCCGGGTGACCCACCGCCTCCAGCCATGCCCCACCTGCCTAAGTTACCAGCCAGTAAATCCATGTAAATTATTAATCCATCAGTGGATGTATTTACTGATGAAGTTCGAACCCTTATGACTTGATTATTTTACGACAACATTTTTGCATTGCCAGTACATCAGCTTTTCCAAGGGACATTCGATATTCAAACCATAACAGGCTGTGAGAACATTTTATAAACAGCGCATTTGGGATGAGTCCCCCAGAGCCTGTGCGTGATCCTGTTACTATTGGCTTCATGGCTCTAAACTGTGTAACTGGGCAGAGAAGGGGAGAGCCTGAGGGGTTCCTGGAGAGGAAATCACTGTCATCTAGCTCCACCTGACTCCCTCTATGCAGGGTGGACTGCTGGGCATGCAGAGATGAATCAGTTGCCGCCTCGCCTTCAGATCACTTGCAGATGGCATGGTGAAGTGGCTTCACATGGCTCCCTGGCTGGCAGGCTGGGGCCAGGGATCCCAAGGAGGAGAGGGAGTCTGAGCGCGTGTTCCGCAGGCACCATGAACTTAGAGCCATGGGCAGAGTTTAGGGGTGGCAGGAAAGGAGAGGGCACTCACTGGTACGTGCATAGTGTTGTGGGGGTGAGGAAAACAAGCCAGCCCACTAATCAGGGTCATGGTGAGAGATTAGGGTTCAAGGGACTTTAGGGCCCAGTTTTTGTTCCAGGAAGGGTTTGTTGCTGTTTTATGGAAGGTCGATATTTGCTGGTTGGAGGATCTGTTGTGGGAAGGAAGGGGCTGAGGAGATACCAAGTGGTATCTTCTGTGGAGAATGCCACAAGACAGGATGATTGTGGAAAAGTCTGCCTTGTACCGGCTTGGATGAGCATTCCTTTGGATAGGTCTGTGTGGCATATCTCTCTGTTCTGACCCCCCCACCCCCGCAAGCTGTTCCTCATATAATAGCCGGCACACATTCCTATAATGATTGAGTGGATAAAGGGCTGTCTTCTTTTTTTTTTTTTTTTGGCAGTACTGGGGATTGAACCCAGGGGCATTCTACCTCTGAGCTATACCCCCAGCCCTATTTTTTATTCTTTATTTTGCAACAGGGTCTCACTAATTTGCGGAGGGCCTCACTAAGTACCTGAGGCTGGCCACGAACCCGGATCCTCCGGTCTCAGCCTCCCAAGTACTGGGATTACAAGTGTGTGCCACCATGCCTGGCTAAAGGGCTGTCTTCTGGCAAAGAGGGGGGAGAGCAGCTGAGCAGTACCTGGTGGCCTCGTGGCGATGGTCCTGTTCCTCTACGCCAGTCTCGTGCCTCTGTTCTGCCAGTCCAGCCCTACTCTTTCCCTCTGCACAATAGGGCCCTGAGTCTCCAGTCCAGGCCTCATCTGTGCTAGGAGATGACAGGCAGGTGTTGATGGTAGGACAACCAATCCCCCTCACATTGGTCTGAGGAGCTCCTGACCTGGACGCTGTGAAACCTTTTGAGGACAGCTGGCTCCTTGGGACCAGTTGGGTGTGGGGTGGGGCTTTGATCTGAGCCAGTTCCTAGCTTGTAGTCTAGGTCCTCCTTACTGCTCCCGGCCTGGATGTTGTCTCTCGGTTCTGGGGTTAGGACCTTGGGGTCGCCCCAGGAGCCCTTGGGTTATGGCTCAAACTCCATGTGACTCCGTCCTTCCACCTTTCTCTAGGTCAGGTTCCTATTGAGAGAGAGAGGTGCCTGGTTCCAAGATCTTATAGACTCCATGGATGATGCCATGCTGGAATCCAGACCCCAGACCCAGCAGAGGAGCAGCCATAATGGCCAGGAGGTAGTGTGGCCCGTCCCATTCCCAGAATACCCTCTGCTCTCCCTCCTTCCCTTGCTCTCCTAATTCCTGGTCCCTTTCTCCCTCTGCCAAAGACTTTGAGGCCTTTCACCTCTCCTTGTGATGCTTTTCCAGACCAGCTTGTGGTCCTCAGGCTTTGGAGTTAGGCTGGAGACTGTCATCCCATTCCTGGGGAAGTATCGCCCCTTTGTGGGCCGCTGCTGCCAGACCTGCACCCCCAAGAGCTGGGTAAGTGATGGCAGAGATGGCCGCCCTGGGAAGCTTGGGCTGGCTTGACTCTGGGAGACCCAGGCCTGGGAAGCTGCTTCATCTGTGTCTTTCCGAGCTTGGTCCTTCCCTGCCTCGTCCTTGAGGAGAATGGATGCACCGGGCTTGGGTGTTTTGTGGGCGGTGGCTGGCTCTCAGGCCTGCGGGAACTGTGTGGGGAGGCAGACGGAAGGGTCATTAAGCAGAGGCTGGAGAGTCCCTAGCCAGTGCCAAGGCCCTCCAGGACATGCTGTCCCTGCTCTCCCTGGGCAGGAGTCCCTCTTCCACAGAAGCATCATGGACCTGGGCTTCTGCAATGCCATCCTGGTGAAGGAAGAGAACACCAGGTAGTCAGAGTTGTGCAGGGTGGGGGCGGGCCCTTTGACGCAGTGCCGCTGGGGTCCTGTTATGTCCTGGTCCTCTGCTCTGTACCCACAGTGGGGAGAGGTAGGCATGGCGCTCTGCTGCAGTTCCTTTCATAAGCGTGTATGGACCACCCGCTGCATGTCAGGCTTTTAACCTGTGCCCCTCTCGGTGGGGAAAGGGGCGGGACTAGGGCACAGACTGCAAGCCATTCCTCTCCCTGCTTTGTGATAAGCTAAGCTCAAGTGTTTAGGGGACACAGGACGGGGTGATCCTTACCTGATGAATAGCCCCCTGTGGACCCTCTCTGAACCATCTTCCCCCTGCTCTGGGACCTGTGCCCAGGTTCCGGGGCTGGCTGGTTCGCAGGCTCTGCTATTTCCTGTGGTCCCTGGAACAGCACATACCCCCATGCCAGGATGCCTCGCAGAGGATCATGGAAAGCGCTGGGTGAGGAGGCAGGGTCCGAGGTTGGCTGACACTTCTGGGACCCTTAAAGGGGGAGCAGAAGTTCCAGGTTGGGGTGGTTGAGAGGGCTGGCTTGGGCAAGGCTTCTAGAGTGTTATCTGGTCTGAGTCCCTTCTCAAAGGGTGAAGGCTGCAGGGTGTGTCCTGGGGAGGGGACTCGAGAGACCTTCGGCCTGCCCCAGCCCAACACCCTCCCGTCACCCCCACAGGGTGCAGAACCTCCTCTCAGGGAGGGCCCCGGGAGGGGCTGGGGAAGGCCTGGCGCCCGACCAGGTGAAGAGAGAGGTGCAGCGCATCCTGGGCCACATCCAGGCCCCACCCCGCCCCCTCCTGCTCAGGTAATTCTGTGCTGAGGGCGCCTGTCCATGGGCTGGGGCCGCCCCTCTGGAGAGGGGGTGCTGTCAGGGATTGGGGAGGGCTGGATACCCCTCCTGGGGGGCTGGGCGGTGTCTCCCAGAGTGGGCCGCAGCCTGCTCTCATTACCTGCCTCCCCTCCCACACTTGTCCAGCTCAGGTCTGCACACCTGTTAGATGCAAGGCGCTGCACCAGGGGAATGGAGGGGGGAACAGGGGTACATATGACAACAAGAGGGAAGGAAGGAAGGAACAAGGGCCGAGGTTGAGAATACTCAGGAGCAATCGAGTTGTATGCCAGGGCCAAAAGGAGAAAGAGGAGCCAGCTTTGGGGTACTGGAATGAAGGCGGGGGACCAGTCCTGCTGGAAGGAAGAGCGTGAGCCATGGCCCTGGGCAGGAGAGGTCGGGTCTGTTTCAGAACTTGATGTGGTTGGAAGCTGGTGAGTGACGGGGAGAGAGCTGCTGGAGAGGACTTTGAGAGGAGAGGTAGAAGGGGCCAGATCATGTCGGTCCACACAAGAAGTTCAGGAGCACGGTGCAAACCACTTGAAGGGTTCTAAGCGAGGAGTGGCAGCTTGATGAGCTGGGGCTAAGTAGAGACCAGAGGAGCACCTGGACAGCTGTTAGTCCCGGCGAGAGGTGATGGACAGTAGAGAAATCAAGAACTCACTGATGGACTGGTGGTGGGGCTGCGGGCAGCGAGAGGACAGGGGAGAGATCACAGGGGAGCCGCTCTGTCCTAGAACCTGGTGTGTACAGAGGGGGACAGGCTTGGGGGAAGTGAGTTTGGCCCAGGAAGGATGTCTTGGACTCAGTTTCAGTACCTGATGGTGGCTTCAGTTGCATGGGCCTGGAGTTGTATGGGCCTGGAGTTCAGAAGAAAGCTGAGGCTGGGGACGTACATTCGCAGACCGTTAGCATGCCGTTGGGGTTTAAAGCCAGGGGATTGGTGAACTGCTGAGGGGAGGAGGGCTTAGGGTCACTGGGCCCAGCTCTCTTAAGTGCTGAGTGGCTGGCTGAACAAGGACAGAAAGTAGTGGTTGTTGGTGACCTTGAGTGGCCCTCCACTGACAATTCCTTGACTTTGTTGAGGCTTCCAGTCCCTTGACCCGACCACCTTTACCCTGGCTGTCAGCCCCTCTTGTCTTTCCTTCCCTCCTGGCTGATCTGAGATTCCATACCCATCATGATAATGCCCTGTGAAAGAGAGTCCCTGGGTACCAGCCAGCGCCTGCCTTCTCTGCACCTCGGCAGTCAGATGGTGCTTGAGTCACACACCCAGGTGGACTGACTTATCAGTGCACATCTCACAGGGGCACCCGGCACTCTTGAAGGCTCCCTTCCAGACACTTCCTTCCACTTGACCATGGTGAGTGGGTGCCCCATCTCACACCTCATGGAGAAATAGGAGCCATCACATGGGGACTCACTGCGTGTCCACCACACCTCCCGCTACCTGCATTTACTTCTTTGTGTGTGTGATTCTGGGGATGGAACCCAGGGGCATTCTACCTCCAAGATACACCCCCGGCCCTATTTTATTCTTATTTTGAAATAGGGTCTCACTAGGTTGATGAGAGTCTCACTACTTGCTGAGGCTGCCCTCGCTGCATTTACTTCTCTGTCCTCAAAGTTGGTCCCCCATCAGGCTTCTTGACAAACCCCTGCTCCCCACCTTGCAGTGGTACCTTTCCTTCTTTTATCATTACCCCCTTCCCTTGTATTCCATCTTTCCCCGTAGTTGGCAGAGGCCAGGCTGGCTTCTGCCTGGAGAGTCTGGGTCCTTTGATCTGTCTCCTTTAGGGTAAGTGGAGGCAGATGCTCTGAACCTGATGTGAGCCAGCTTCTCCACAAGGTCTTGGGAGAGTACCAGAACCTCACAGGCATGGTGGTGTCGGGCCTCTTCCATTCTTAGCACCCCTCTTCTTAGTGTTCTCTACTAATAAGCAGTATGTAGCTTCTCTGAGCCTTACTTTCCTCTTCTGTGTAAAATGGGGACAACAGCGCCTGCCATAGAGGCGTGCCGGGCCACTCTGGAGTGTCGTGGGGCTGAGCCTGCGGCACCTCAGCGGGCGCTGCTCCACAGGCTGTTCAGCTGGGCACTGCTGCGGCTCCTGAACCGCCTCTTCCTGAGCGTGCAGCTCCACAAGGGCCACGTGAAGATGGTGCACAAGGCCGCCCAGGCGGTAAGTCCCGGCCCCCCCGGGTGGGATGGCAGGTGCAGAGACGAGGCCCAGCCGCAGTCCAGAGCAGCCCGTCAGCGGTGGGAAAACTCCACTGCTCGCCAGCGACCTTCCCTTCGCCTCTCACGGTCCTGCTCCCGCGGGGCTGCTCCTAACGTCTTTTCATCATGTCTTAGCAACCATTACGTCAGTGCATTACCTTAAAAGTTGTTGAAAAGCTGCTCTACTTTTGGGAAATGTGCTCAGAGGAGGAACTCCAGCAGATCCCTCCCTCCCTTCCTCCTTCCGGGGCTGCCCTGAGTCTGCAGGTGCTGGGGCTCTGCTTCCTGTCTTCAGGGTGGGGGCAGGTTGGCACTTGACTGTGGCCTCTCCCTGGAGCAGGGCCTGCCGCTCGTCCTCCTTTCTACTCACAAGTCACTTCTGGACGGGATCCTGCTGCCCTTTGTGCTGCTCTCCCAGGGCCTGGGAATACTCCGTGTGGCCTGGGACCCCCGCGCCTGCTCCCCTGCCCTCAGGTAAGACGTGTGCCCCTAGATGCACATGGCAGAAGGCCCATGCTGGGCAGTGGTGCTGCAGGTGTGCGCTGCAGCCTGTGGGGCACAGATGGTCAGTGACAGGTCCCAGGGCCATGGCTGCCTCAGTGTGTACAGACAGGACACAGGCTGACGCCGGCTGAGACAAGGCCCTCACTAGCCTCCAGCTGTCCCAGCTGCAGAGCCCTTCTCTCATCAGACTCTTCCCTTGCCTTGCAGAGCTCTGCTGAGGAATCTGGGGGGGCTTTTCTTGCCCCCCGAGGCCACTCTCTCTCTGGACAGTTCTGAGGGGGTCCTTGCCAGGGCCGTGCTCCACCTGGTGAGTGCCCAGTGGCTCTGCATGCGCCGGGCCAAGGCTAGGCCAAGGCTAGAGGCCGTTTCTGCTCTGGCTTCGGCACCTGCCTCTTCCCCTTCCGTTCCAGGCTGTGGAGCAGCTGCTGAGCAGTGGGCAGCCCCTGCTCATCTTCCTGGAGGAGGCCCCTGGGGTTCCCGGGCCACGGCTCTCAGCCCTGGGCCAGGCCTGGCTAGGGCTGGTGGTGCATGCGGTCCAGGCAGGCATCGTCCCAGATGCTACCCTGGTGCCAGTGGCCATCACCTACGACCTGGTTCCAGATGCACCATGTGACATGAACCACGTGAGACGCTTCTGCCCCTTGGGAACCCAAGTAGACACCAGCTCCAGAGAGGAGGCACAATCCTGTGTCTGGTGTTGTCCCCCTAGGGCTGGGGTCGAAGTAGGGAGTGAGGTGTGGGTGCAAAGGGATTCTGCCTGTGCTCACCTATAGCACCTGCCAGGCTCTTGTCACTGTCATGTCTTCGTCCTGGCCTGTAAGAAGGGACTTCTGTTTCGTGGGCGAGACAGTGGGAGCTTGGAGAGGGAAGGTCACGCATGAGGCTGGCCTGAGAAAAGCTGAGCGGGCTGAGACGGCCTCTGGCGCGCAGGCGGGGGTGGGCGGCCCTGAGGCCTGCCTGAGAGCAGCGCCTGCAAGGCACTAACCCTAACCCTGACCCTAACCCTCTCGGCAGGCCGCGGCGCCCCTGGGGCTGTGGAGGGGCACTCTGGCTCTCCTGCAGAGACTGTGCAGAGGCTGGGGCTGCCGTCACAGGGCCTGTGTCCGTGTGCACCTCGCCCAGCCCTTCTCCTTGCAGGTATGGAGCCAGGGAGCTGGAGTCTGTACCGGGGGCTTCTGGCAGCCTGGCCCTCAAGGCCACTGTGGGGAGTCTCGCCTCCTCAGGTGGGCTGTGTGCAGGGTTCCTGGTGGGCACAGCACACCACCTAAGAGTCTTGTCCTGGGCAGGAATACACCATCAATGCCAGAAGCTGCTGGGGCAGCAGGCAGACCCTGGAGCACCTGCTGCAGCCCGTCGTGCTGGGCCAATGGTAGGGCAGAGAAGCGGGCAGGTTTTGGGCAGGCGGGCAGCTCTTCAGCTGCTGTAGAGGACACCCCTTCTCCCACCCATACGCATAGGCACTGGCATCCTCCTGGAGCAGCACCAGATACTCGCAGTCCGAGCGGGACGTGGCATACGGGCTTGGGGGGGCGTCCACGAGCCATCCTGGCCTGGGCGGGGCAGGGGTGAACTTCCCCACCCACCCTTGAGAAAGCTCTAGGCTTCCCCTGGCCTGTTGTGAGGTTTGTTCCCTTCGTTCTTTGATCTGTGTCTGTCCCAGTACTGTTGTCCCAGACACCGAGAAGGAACAGGAGTGGACCCCAGCAACTGGGCCCCTTCTGGCCCTCAAGGAAGAGGACCAGCTCCTGGTCAGGAGACTGAGCCGGCACATCCTGCATGGTGAGGCTGGGGTGGGTCCTGGGCAGTCCTGCCCTCTGTGGGTCAGCCAGGTGCCAGGGTCCCCAGCTCCAAGTGGGTGTGTGCACCGGACCCACCCTCCCTTGGTGGCATACTTGGGACATGTGAAGGAGGAGCCGAGTGCAGACTGCCACCTAAGCAGAGGAGGAGCTGTGTGGAGGACACAGGCGCCGTTGTAGCCACCCACCCCGGGTCCCAGTGGCCCCACTCCAGGCTCAGCACGTCCCCTCTCAGCTGCCCTGAGCTGTAGGTGGCGAGGAGCTCGCTGAATGGAACAGAGCACGTGAGGGGCGTGACATGGCGCCTGCGGCTCGGCTCGGGCTGTCTTCTCACGGCAGACTGCGTTGGTGTGCTTTATGGACCCAGGGAAGGGCCAGGAGCCCCAGGCCAGGCTCTCGGTGACACGTGACAAATGCCAATTCTCCGGGCTTGCTCCCCCTCCCGGGGCAGAGTGGGGCTGTGTGGCAAGGAGACTTGCCAGGTGATGGGGGATCAGGCCCTGACCGGCACCCTCCTCTGGCCCCAGCCAGTGTGGCGAGCTCGGCAGTGATGAGCACGGCCATCGTGGCGACACTGCTGCTGTTCAAGCACCCGAAGGTAGGGCGCGGTGCAGGGGCTTGGGGCACGGCGGCACAGGGTGGCGCTTGCTCAGGCCTGCTCTGCCCTCCAGGGCGTGGTGCTGTCGCGGCTCCTGGGGGAGTTCTCCTGGCTGACGGAGGAGACGCTGCTGCGTGGCTTTGACGTGGGCTTCTCTGGGCAGCTGCGGTGCCTGGTGCAGCACACGTTGAGCCTGCTGCAGGCACACGTGGTCCTGCTGCGTGTCCACCAAGGGGACGTGGTGGTGGTGCCGCGGCCTGGCCCTGCCCGCACGCCCCTGGCACGCCTGAGTGCGGAGCTGCTGCCTGCCTTCCTGAGCGAGGCTGTGGGTGGTGAGTCGCGAGGGCTCGGAGTGGGTGAGGTGTGTGTGCAGGGGAGGGGACTGGCCCCCTCAGGCTGCCCCTCTCCCTCCAGCCTGTGCTGTGCGGGCGCTGCTGGCAGGAAGAGTGCCGCCCGAGGGGCCCTGGGAGCTTCAGGGCATAGAGCTGCTCAGCCAGAACGAACTCTACCGCCAGATCCTGCTGCTGCTGCACCTGCTGCCCCAAGACCTGTTGCTGCTGCAGGTCAGACCCAAGCCCAGCAGAGCGCAGGACCTTTACTGTAGGAGGTGGCCCATCCCTACCCCTGGGACCTTCCGGCCTCCCCCTACTGGCCAGCCTGGTCCCAGGCTCTGCTGAGGCCACATGGGTGCCTCTCTCCCCAGCCCTGCCAGTCTTCCTACTGTTACTGTCAGGAGGTGCTGGACCGGCTCATCCAGTGCGGGCTCCTGGTTGCTGAGGAGGTAGGCACGGCAGTGGGAGGTGGGCCCCTGGCTGGGGCCTCTCAGTGCCAGCAGCCCGACATCCCTTTTGCCCGTGCCGTGGAGGGGGCCACCCACTGGTCCACCACGCCTGCTCTGGGCCTGTGTTTCCTGACAGGATTGGATGTGTTCCTTGGAGGGTCCCTTCACATCTTTTGCCCCAACCCTGGGCATCCTTTCCAGCCCCCTAGATTGCTTTTACAGGCCTCACTGGCATGGCCCTGGCCTGTGGTAGGGCTGACCCTTGGCCGGCCTGTCAGGAACCAATGGCTCCTACGGCCCCCAGTCCCCAGGCTCCCGGCCAGCTTGTGACACGGGGCGGAAGCGTTTGAGTGCCAAGCTGCTGTGGAAATCGAGTGGGGACTTCACTGACAGTGACAGTGACGACTTCGAGGAGGCTGAGGGCCGGTACTTCAGGGTGCGTGGGAGAAGCCGCTCCAGGAGGGAGGCGGCAGGGAGCAGCGAGGAGCTGCCCTCACTGGCCTGTCCCCTCCAGCTCAGCCAGCAGGCGCGCTGCCCCGACTTCTTCCTCTTCCTCTGCCGCCTGCTCAGCCCACTGCTCAGCGCCTTCGCTCAGGCTGCCGCCTTCCTCCACCAGGGACAGCTGCCGGACACGGGTGAGGCCCTCGCGTCCCTGTGTGCTCAGGGCAGGGCTCTGCCTGCGCGCGGGACTCAATCTAGGTCTTCCTTCTGCAGAGCCGGGCTACACGGAGCAGCTGTTGCAGTTCTTGCAGGCCACTGCCCAGGAAGAAGGCTGCTTTGGTGAGTTTCAAGCAGCCAGCCCAGGCTCCTGGAGCTCAGGCGGGATTGCTGCTGGCTGCTGCCCCCTGCTGGGAAGCAGCCCAACTCCAGAAAGAACTAGAGAGCCTTCTCCCACCCATTCCCATTCCTGGGTGGTGCTCTTAAACAAAAGGAAGAGGAAAGCTGTGCCCACTGGCTCCCTTCCTAGAGTTTTGCTTCTCTCCTCCAGAGTGTGCGGACCTGAAGCTTGCCATCAGTGCCGTCTGGACCTTCAGAGACCTGGGGGTAAGAGGGGCCCTGGTAGAACTGTTCTAGGGGACCAGTTGTGTCCCCCACCCCACAGGTCTGGCTCTGATGAAGCCTGCGTAGCCCCTGGGGTTTAGCCAGGAATAGATGTGATGGTGATGGACTGGACGGCTTTCCTCCCCCTTCTGGTCTCTGTAACCACTGGCTTCCCCTGCTCCCAGGTGGGGTACGGGGGTGGTAAGAGACACAAAGCAGCGTTTCTGCCCAGACACCGCAGTCTGGGGGACAGAGGTCTCACTGCGGGTTTCTGGGGGACAGGGTTGGCCCTTGGCTCTGCGGGCACAGTCCCCTTGGTGAGGGAGTTTTTGGTCCATCCTACGGCCTAGGTGCTGCAGCAGATGCCCAGCCCTGCAGGCCCCTGCCTCCATCTGTCCCCTACGTTTGCCATCCGGGACAACCAGGACAAATTGGAGCAGTTCATCCGACAGTTCATCTGCAGCTAGACCTGCGGGGCAGAGCCTGTTCTAAGACTTGGCAGCCCCAGAACCTGGCTGTGTCCTAGAGCCAGAGGAGGCCTCGACCCCTTCACTGGACTATAAAGTGTGGCTTGACTGTGCCTTTTCCATCCTTTGGTGTGTGTATCTATAGATCTCCCTACTTCCCAGTACTGTGGAAACACCCCATTTTGCCCCCTGAAAAAAGCCCTAAAAAGATAAGAGCAGAAAGCAGCTGTCGTTTCGACTTAGCCAATTTATTGCGAAGAGCAGCGTCGGGCCAAGGTGGGAGCAGATGCCCCCCGTCTTATCTCAAGCCCAGGGCTTGGCAGGGGCCGTCACACCACCTTGTTGACGATGACACCAAGTTCTTCAATCTCACACTGGACTTCATCGCCCTTCTGCAACAGAGCCGGCCCCAAGGCTGTGAGCCCTCGGCGGTGGCACACACCCACACAGGCACAAGCCTGCAGTGCTCGGGTCTGGGCCGCCCCTGCCAGGCCTTCACGGTCCTTGTCCTCTGCTAACCTACCTTGAGAAAGACAGGCGGCTTCCTGAACATACCAACCCCTGGGGGGGTCCCCGTCAGGATGATGTCCCCCGGGTAAAGAGTGACAAATCTAGGGCAAAGCAGGAGAGCCAGGTGAGGCGTGGCGGAGGCAGCCACATCCGAGGGCCGGGCTCAGCCTCCACCACTCACCGGGAGACCCAGGCGATGAGCGCCTCTGTCTTGAACACCATCTGGTTGGTGTTGCTGTTCTGGACCACCTCCCTGTTCACTCGGCAGCAGATCTTTAGGTCGTGTGGATCTGAAAGGAAAAACGTCACGAGGTAGCCCTCATCCCCCTGCCCCGCATCATCCAGAAAAATGAAACAGGAGGAAAGGCCAGGTCTGTGCCCACTAGCTTGGTGCCACCCTGGTACTTCCTGTACTAGCAGTAGCTCCCCTGTATTCCAACCACCCTCAGAGCACAATTCAGTAGCCACTTAGGTGAGAGGAGAAGTATTCCAGACTCTGAAGGGGAGAGAAAAATAGGATTTTGCCTTAAAAAAATGAACACCTGAGCCAGGTGTGGTGGCACATGCCTGTAATCCCAGTACTTGGGAGGCTGAGACAGGAGGATCGCAGGTTCGAGGATAGCCTTGAGAACATAGCGAGACTCTAAGCAACCTAGTGAGACCCTGTTTCAAACTAAAAAATAAAATAGGGCTGGGGGTGTGGCTCAGAGGTAGAACTGCCCCTGGGTTCAATCCCCAGTACCACACACACACACACACACACACACACACACACACACATACACACACACAAAATGAACACCTGTCCACAGCAGACATGACAACTGTAGCTATAAAAATGACTTGGCATCTACAAAACCACAGGGTGACGGCTCCAGCAGCGATGGTAATGCCCTGTGGCCTGTCACCAGTAGGTGGTGGCTTACCTGGAACTGTCTGGCTAATCTACACCTTTAACTTTCTTGGCTATTCTGCTCTGCCTTCGGCACAGTAGCTGGGACACAATTTAGCTTGCTGAGTACTGCCTGGGGTGCTCCCGGCTAGCTGCCCTGGGCAGTGGCGGGGGAGGTCCGGCTGGTGCTCTCCCGTTGTCCCCGGGGTGGACAGTGAGGCTTGATCAGCTAGAGGAAGCCTGACCCCCCATTACAGCGGCATGTGAGTGCAGCCTCACAAGCAACACAGTGGGGTTCGCTCTGGGGCCGGGCTTGAAGGAAGCCCACGGGACTGGCTGGGCCTGAGCCGCCTGCCTGCGTGCAGCAAGTGACAGGCAGCCGGGGAAGGAGCTTCCTCCTGGCGCTGAGGTATCTGCACAAGGGCAGGCACGGCAGCAGACAGGGACCTACCTGCTACGCTGTCCTTGGTGACCAAGGCAGGGCCCAAGGGGCAGAAGGTGTCGAAGGTTTTCCCCAGCAGCCACTGCCTGCCATTGCGTTTCATTTGCCAGTCCCGAGCACTCACGTCGTGAGCCACAGTGAAGCCGGCCACGTGAGCCATGGCGTCTGTGGCCTATGGGGCAGGGGATGTGGCCAGATGGGAGGTTACATCACAGTGACACCGATCACAAACAGCAAAGGATCTCAAAGCCATTATCCCACAAAGGCAAGGCTGTTGGGGAACAGGTAGGTGCTGACCGCGCCCCAGTGTCAGGGACAGCAGGCACCCCCAGGCCGGGGAGTGTGGTCGTCGCTGGCAGAGACAGGAGCTGGGGCCCTGCTCCACCTCACCTGGATGCGCCTTCCCTTCTTCCCAATGACCACGGCCAGTTCCACCTCCCAGTCCACCTCCTGCAGAGGGGGAGAGGTGCAGTGAGCTGCAGCGGCCCGGACCCCTGCCGGCGGGCCCTGGCTGCCAGTCCACATTGCAGTCACCACAAACCAGAGCCAAGTGAGTGACTGGTAGACCCACGGGCTTTGAGAGGTGACGGGTAACACTACTGGATGCAGGCACGGTTCCCCACTGTGACTAGAGGAGCAACAAGTGTCTGGAGGACTGAGCTAAAAGTCACTCCTGAGGCCTGCAACAAAGGATGATACCAGGTAATAAAGCTAGCAATATGTGACCCTACTGTGTTCCAGGCCAGGTGCCATAATGTATTAACTCACTTTAGTGATAATAAGATCAATACCCCAGAATAAATATGGGCAAAAGCTTAAGCAAGCAATTCACAAGAAAAATACATAGTTAAAAAATATGAACAAATACTCAACCTCTCCCCAAATCAGCAAAACACAACTACAAAGTAGCTACAATAGCCTTTCAAATTGGCTGCTTTTTCTATTTTTTTGCGGTACTGAGGATTGAACCCTGGGGCATTCTACCTCCGAGCTACACCCGAGCCCTATTTTTTTATTTTTTATTTTGAAACGGTCTCACTAAGTTGCGAAGGGCCTTGCTAACTTTGGCCTCAAACCTGCAATTCTCCTGTCTCGGCCTCCCAAGTACTAGGGTTATAGGCATGTACCACCAGGCCCAATTTGTAGTTTTGGTTTAATGCACTAACGGGTGACAGAGTTCATGCCCTGTGGCGGGCCCCGGTGACTTCAGGGGGTCGTGGGGGGCACTGACCTGGCTCTCGGGTGGGAGGACGATCTCATCGTAGGGTCCCACGATGGAGCTGCTAAACTTGCTGAAGATGATGGGCTCCTTGGGCACAGACACGTTCTGCTCTTTGCAGTGGTCTACATAATTCAGGCCCACACATATCACCTTGTCTGGCCGTGTGACTGGGGCCAGGAAGGTCACCTCTGAACGTGGAAGGACAGGCAACTGGGCTTTCAGGGCTCTGCAGAGAGCAAGCAGGAGAGGGGCTGGTTGGAAACAGGTCGGCAATCCTGGAGCAGGCTAGGAGATCCTGCGGTAGCCATGAGTTTTGCTTTTTAAAATAAATCTGGGTCTATCAATCATCAGAGTCAGTGTGAAAAGTCAAGCCTAGCTACTCTCCTTTGACATGAAAACACTACCTGTTATTTATCCAGTGTTTACTTCCCCTACTAGGTAATTCACATCCATGCAGGATTGAAAAGGTACAAATGGGAATGTATGGAAAATTGTTTTTTTTTGGTGGTACTGGGGATGGAACCCAGGGGCATTCTACCTCCGAGCTACATCCCCAGTCCTATTTTTTATTCTTTATTTTGAAACGGTCTCACTAAGTTGCAGAGGGCCTCACTAAATAGCTGAGGCTGGCTGCCAACCTGTGATCCTCCTGTCTCAGCCTCCCAAGTACTGGGATTACAAGCGTGTACCACCACGCCAGGCTGTATGGAAAGTCTTTACACTATGCCCGTCCCTGGAGACAAGCGCCATCCTGAGTAGTTCTTAAGAACTGCTCTACAAGAGGCTTCTCTCACCTTTGTATGCAAATGACACTGCACTATATGCCTTTAAAAATACATTTTGAAGATCTCTCCAAAACAATATAGAGTTTTTTTTTCCTTTATGGCTGCATATTATTGCACTTTAGAGATGCACCCGTTCCCTAATGAGGGGCATGGAAGTGGTTTCCAATCTTTTGAGAATACAACAGCATGGGAACACACCGCACTGACACTGTGTGCTGTCAAACATTTCTATTTTTGCTAATTTAGTAGGTAAAAACATCTTAAAGTGATTTTAATTTACTGTTCATCAATTCTTTGGACCAGATTCTATAGAGCTACTGGCTTCAGGGACACCCCAACTCACTCTAGCCCAAACTCCGGAACCAGATATCCTGGAGAAAATCTCTTTGCAGGCCTCTCTCCTATAAGGAGCCAGGCATCTAAATCACTCCCCCAGCCCCCCAGACTTCCCTCCTAGGCCCCCGAGGAAGCAGGGGCTTGCTCCGCCAGGGAAGGAAGCATGATGAAGCCGAGTCCTGGCTCCACCAGGACGCGTGGCTGTGGGCGAGGTGGCCACCCTCCCTGGGTCTCAGCTTCCCCCCTGTAAACTGAAGAGGTTGTTATAAGAGGTATAAGGTTCTTAACTAAGAGAGCAGGTAAAAAAGAGAGGTGGTGTCACCCTGCTCCCTCGGGAAAGAGCCACCTGCTGGTTCTGCTTCCCGCCTGGGAAGAGGCTGGGTGGTGGGACGGAGCAGGGCAGTGGCCGCAGGATGCCACTGCCCCTCACGTACCTCCTCGCCGCCGACAGGGAGGCCTCTCCCTGCTCCAGGAACTGTACCATGGTCTGGGGGAGCGTGGGGTCAAATGCGTTGAGGTCAATGACCCCCCCGCCATTCCCTGACTCCAGGCCCAGGCGAGGCCCCGCCAGATGGGGTGTTTGGAACTGCACCAGTCTCATGTTTCTGGAGGGCTGAAGGGGCCACTTCTGAGCCTGCAGCAGAGTCGTGAGCAACCTCCTACCAGGGACCAGCATCAGAGCCTGTGGAAGGACAAAGGAGGACGGAGGGATCTCAGAACCACCAAGTCGCTCTGCCCCACAACCATTCCTGGCGCACCACAGGGAAGCGGTGCACTTGCTGAGTCATCTCACCCTGCTATCCTCTTAAGATGAGAGCTCCAAGCTAGTCCCGGGGATTCCCGCATTCCTTCGCCCACTATTTTCTGGTGAACGGAGCTGCCCTGCCATCCCGCTGCAGGGGAGACCGAGGCGAATGGCGAAGCCAGCGCTGGCTACTGCGACCAGCTGTGAAGATGATCAGGGCCTGCCTTTGTCTAGCTCCCCGAGGAAGCACTGAGCTGGGAGGGCGAAAGTGAGCCGGTCTAGCTATTGCTGGGGTGGCAGCCTAGCACAGACTAGTGCCACTGCTGAGACTGCCCACGCAGCTGCCTCATGCAGTTTCCTAAGTGCTCACTGGACCCTGCTGCCCCAGATGAAAACGCCACTTCTCACGTGCTTGAGCTGCCCTCTACCAGGCCGCCCGGCCTCTGGAGCAGCCCCAGCCTGCGCCTCCAGACAGTAATCACCTACTTTCTGCTGCTGGAGGGAGGGCGGGGGAAGAGGCTGCAGACTACCAGTGGGGCCCAGGCATTAGAGCATCAATCAGCCGTCTCTTCTGGGTTCAGGGGCCACATGTCCCTTTCACTGCTGAGTATAGTGCCTAGCTCTGCGACTGGTACGCAGAAGGCTCTTGGTGACTCTTTAAGAAACAGAAGCAAGGCCATGCCCACGCGTGCATGTATGCGCGTGTGTGTGTTACTACGGACTGAACCCAGGGGCATTCTCCCTCTGAGCTGCGTCCCCAGCCCCTATTTTATTTTTTATTTTTGAAACAGGGTCTTGCAAAGTTGCTAATGGCCTTGCTAAGTTGCTGAGGCTGGCCTCTAACCTGCGATCCTCATGCCTCAGCCTCCCAAGTAATAGGATTACAGGCATGTGCCACCAAACCCAGCTAGGGCTTGACTATTCAATCCTTGGGAGAGCTTGGTAATTGTCAACCTCGGGAAAGGTGGCTGTGGCTTCCCTCCTCAGGGCACCTAGAAAATATCAACAAGGCTCAGGTACTGTTTTGAATTTGAGGCTCCACTTAAAGACAAACCCCACTCTCTCTTTTAAAAATTTTTCTGCAATGCTAAGGATTGAACACAGGTCTTTGTGAATATTAGGCAAGTGGTCTACCAATGGACTACCTCCTAGCCCCTCTCATTTTATTTTGTTCTTTTCGGGGTACTAGGGATTGAACCCAAGGTATTCTACCACTGAGCTACATCCCCAGCTGCCCTCAATTATTTTTAAAGTTTTTAAAAATTTGATGATAGGGTCTCCTTATGTAGCCCAGGCTGGCCTCAAACTTGTGATCCTCCTGCCTCAGCCTCCTGAATTGCTGGTATTTCAGGTATGCATCACCATTCCTGGTTTATTTTGTTCTTAATCTAAGTCTGGTCTGCACTCCTTATCACACAGTACCTTCTGTGCATGGTACCTTGCTTTTAAAAATAGCCCTTTATAGCCAGGCCTGGTGGTGCACACCTGTAATCCCAGTACTTGGAAGGCTGAGACAGGAGGATCCCAGGTTTGAGAACAGTCTCAGCTACTTAGTGAGGCCCTCCGCAACTTAGTGAGACCCTGTTTCAAAGTGAAGAATAAAAAATAGGGGCTGGGGGTAGAGCTCGGAGGTAGAATGCCGCTGGGTTCAATTCCCAGTACCGCAAAAAAAAAAAAAAATAGGGCTGGGGGTGTAACTCGAGGTAGAATGCCCCGGGTTCAATCCCTAGTGTAACACACACACACACACACACACACACACACACACACACACACAGAGCCCTTTATGCTAAAATATGTAGAGGTAGCTCTCTGGGCCCCAGAATTTTGGTCTATGTGGCTGAGTCCATTTGCCCTGTCCATTCCAAACTCATTAGACTTAGATGACCACTGTGCTGGCCTGCATGTTTGGCCAGAAAAATCTGGGTTTTTTTTTTTTTGTCTTCTGCTGTTTCCTTACACGAGCACCACTGTGCCACTGTCAAAAGACTGCTCTAGCCAGAGTGCTTGACCTCAGACACTCTATGCACTGAAACAATAGTAACTTCTCCCGCTGCTCCCAGTTACTATGCCAAATGTTCTACCTAAAATGTCTGAGTTAATTCTCTTGACAATTGTGGATGGGAGGTATTGTTAGCCCTATTTCACAGATGGTTAAAAGTAGGGCTTCGCACAGTTAAGGGATCTGCCCAATGTCCAGGGGTCATACAGATAGGATGAGAAAGAGCTGGCATTTGAATCCATAGCCAAGTGACACTGAAGTCCTTGATTTGGAAGTCGGGTGTTGTGCAAGCAAGATAATCTAGCTTCAACCCCTCCCCCAGGGCACCACTTCCAGCTGGAGATCTTCCAGAGGCTCTGACACCAGCCACGCCCTTTGGTGCCCAGTGGCTGCAGAGATAAGGCTTACCACCTGCTCTCCTAGATAACCCCAGGCCCCACTCATTTTGTCCTTCCCACGTGATGGCCACAGACAAGTTCATTCCACCCTTAGAACAATCTCCTCGGGGAGGGTGCCCCATTCTACAGAAGGGACAGAGGTTTAACGAAGAAGAGTCACATGCCACGGTGGCCCCGGCGTTCCTGCAGTAACCACTACGCTGCACGCGAGTCTGCACGTCTGCTCGCCTGGAATCCAAGTCAGTGCCCCCCTTTCCTAGACTACGAGCTCTAGGCAGTCAGCAGGAGCTCACAAGGGGCCGTCCCGCCTTCTGTCCTGTCCTCCGCGGGAGACACCCTCCCGGCCTGGCCCGGACCCAGCCTACCTGGTCACGGCGTCCGCTGTCCTGCGCTGCGGGGTCCGGGATTGCAGAGCTTGAAGTCGAGGGCGGCGGGCGTGAGTTGTCCACAACCGCGCCACACCTGCAGCCGACCTTTTATACTAACGTGCGGGGGCGCGCCCTGGTGACGTCACGGAGCGACCGCCAGTAGACGGCGCCTGGCTCTTCCCGGAAGCAGGTTGCGCAGGTTTTCTCCGGAACGTTTCTTCCGCCCCCTGCCTTGCGCTCCGGCCGGGCGCATTGGGAGACGCTCGCTCTCCGAGTGCTCCTAGGTTTGGGGGCCGACGGGGAGCACTTCCGGGAACTGTGCGGCCGGGCCTGCTGCTTGGCAGGGCCCCATTCTTTTATAATTAGCTAATTAATTAATTAATTAATTAGTGGTACTGAGGATTAAACCCAGGGGAATTCTACCTCTGAGCTACATCCCCAGCCCTATTTTATTTTGAAACAGGATCTCACTAGATTGATGAGAGTCTATTTGCCGAGGCTGCCCTTGAACCTGCGATTCTCCAGTCTCAGCCTCCCAAGTACTGGGATTACAGGCGTACACCACCACGCCCGGCCCCCCGGACCCCATTCTGAGAGTTGGGCAAAATGGTGGAGGAGGACAAGTCCTAGCACGCAGGTGGACAGAGACAGATATTTTGTCTTCTGACTGACGTATTGAGCAAGGGAAGGATGGTTGTATCCGTTTTACTCCTGAGGAACCCAAGGCCAGAAGTGTTTTGCCCAAGATGACACAGACAGAATGAGGAGTAGAGCCGGGATTCCTGACCCCCAAGTCCAGCGGTCTGCACCCACGGAGCAGCGCTGGCTTCACATACCCTGCGCTGGGTACAGGGTGGTGTAGTGGGGAAATGAGGCGTAGCCTCCAGCTCAGAGAACAGGCTGCAACCCAGCCTGCAACCCAGCTCCCCGGGCCTCTGGCATAGGAGGACATGAGGGGCCCTGGGCAAGAGGCTCCAAAGTTATCCAAAGGCCAGATAGGCCATCAAGGGCTTTACTTGTCCCATGAAGGAGTCTGGGCCTTATCTAAGTGCACAGGATGTCACTGAAAAGCCTCCATCAGGGGCACCACGGCCAGACTAGCATTCGAGAAGTTTGACTCACCACTGCTCCCAGGAATGGTGCCCAAGAGTGGTGCAGATGAGGAACGGGCTGTGGTGTGTGATGGAGGTGGCCATTGTTCAGGGATGGTCAGGAAGAAGAACCAACAGCTCTCAATGATGACATTCCTGTTCCTCCGAGTCCTTGACCACCCAGCCAAACCACTGGCAACTATGCATGAATCAATGTAGATCCATACTGTTGGCCTTCGCTCATTCCAGACGGCCAAATATAGCACTCAAGGTCCTAACCACTGGGAGGAGTTTTCTTCACCACCGACCCTCAGCCTTATCCTTGAGAGGAGCCGTCAGGCTGCAACCTTTGGGCACCAACAGCGCATTGTGCATCCCCATCCATAAAGCCTGCTCGAGTTCTTTTCTTCCTCAGTAAGATGACCCTAAAGAACATAGCAGGAAGCCACAGACACGGATTGAGGGAGAGGAACAATGCACCTGGATCTGGTGTCAAAGGAATCTGAGCCGCCTGCTCCTGCAAACTGGTACCTCCCACCCCTCCCCGAGCTCTCGCTCATCTCCCATTTCCATTCCATGACAGGTTGTCAAGGCACACATCCAACTTTATGACGAGGTGGGTCCAACAACACCCAGATTGTTTGGGGAAGCTCAGGCCAGGTAGTCACCTGATATCCCATGATTCTATGTTCAGTCCTTACCAAAGCCAACAGCAAGCCAGCTGTTTCTTCAAAAGAGAATCGGTACCTGCAGGACAGGAGCAGGTGTAGACCGGCTCCAGAATCCCAGCAGCCTGGACTGCGATGGTTTCCCTGTTGGCGCCATATTGCAGGTCTATTGGCTATAAACACTTCAGCTATTAATCGCCACCATCTGATCGCAACTGTGTGACCAGCCTTGGATGAGAGTCACCTTGGCGAGTGTGGTCCCCTCCAACACTGTGAGCTGATGGTGTTCAGCTGAACAGAACAGCCTCTTCCCCTGGTTTCCCTGTGTCTGCCCCGGTCACCCTAGATCTGGCGTCTGTGTTTCAGTCCGAGTGGGATTTTCAAAACACTCATTTTGAAAACCATAACATGCTTGTGGTATGCTTTGTGTATGCTTCCTCCCCTCTGAATCTCATGTGGAAATTTTTCCATGGCAGTCTTGGGAGGTGTGGTCCTTAAGAGGAGATTAGGAGCCGGCTGTGGTGGTGCATGCCTGTTAATCCCAGTACTTGGGAGGCTGAGACAGGAGGATGGCAGGTTGCAGGACAGCCTCAGCAATGTAGCAAGACCCTGTTTCAAAATAAACATAAAAAGGGGCTTGGGGGTGCGGCTCAGAGATAGCATGCCCCTGGGTTCCATCTCCAGTACCACACACACACACAAAAGAAACAGGGTCTCACTAAGTTGCTCTATCTACACTCCCAGCCCTTTTTAATTTTTATTTTGAAATAAGGTCTTGCTGTTCTATCCTCAGCGCTAAAAAAAAAAAGTGATTATCAGGTCATTAAGAGGGATGGATGGATGCAGTCCTCACGGGACTGGATTAGTTGCCCCTAGACTGGGTTGTGATAAAAGGCCAGTCTCTCTTCAACAGGTGCCCGCTAGCCCCTCTGACCTCTGCCATGTTACAGAGCAGCTCGAGGCCCCGTGAGATGGTGCTGTCCAGTCTTGGACTTCCCAGCCTTGAGAACCATGAGCCTATATAAACCTCTTTCCCTATAAATCACCCAGTCTATTCTGCGATAGCAATAGGAAACAGACTAAAACAATTCAAATTCACCAGTGGCTTCCTGCTGCTCTCAGGCTAATACCAAAGCCTTTGGGCCTCACCCACCCACTCTGCCCTGCTGACCTCTGCAGTCCACTGGCATTTGTGCCCGGGGTCCTGGGTCTCAGCCCCATCGGTATGGCCCCAGGCCCTGGGCAGTGCTAGCTCCCTCCAGCCTTCCAACAGGATTAGGGGATTGAATTCAGGGTCTTACCCCAGAGGTCTTACCCCTCTGAGTCTTACCCCAGTCCTATTTTATCATTTTTTTTATTTTGAAACACGGTCTCGCTAAGTTACTGAGGCTGGCCTCGAGCCTGTGATCCTCCTGTCTCAGCCTCCTACCATGCCTGGCTTGGTACAATACTTTTTAAGAAAAAAAACAAAAACAAAAACGAATGACTGAAGCAGTGGGTGAGGGGCTCCTCCCTCATGGGCCCCATTTGCTCTGTTCAGGAAAACCTTCTGTTTGCGCTGGGCGGGTTTGTCAACACAGTGAGGGACCCGAGGGTTTCGAAATCTCAGTTGGCTGTCAGGAACAAACCGATGACCTGCTCTTTGGAACCTTATTTTTAGTTTCTGAATGTTTTACTGTATTTGGTGATTTTCAAAACTAGGAAAAAGTGCTGCCTAGCGTGTGTTGTACTCCAGGGGCGGGACACGGCCAGAAGTGCTCGGGAAAGGAAGGAGGGGGGTGTCCAGGCCGGGGGTGCCCTTCAGAGCACACAGCCCACCGCAAGAGGTGGTTCAAGGAAACGCTGAGCCTGGGCAGCCCGAGAGCTGCCCTATGACCTGGGAGGCTCAGGGCTCGGTGGCCCAGCCTCCCCCTGGGAGCCCTGCCCAGGCCTCCTGGACCCATCGCAGAGGCCTCCCTTGTCTGCAAACTTCACCCTAGCAGAATTTACTGACCACTCCCCTCCCCGATGTGAGCCAGCCACCCACCAGTAATGAGGACCCAGGCTTGATGCCAGGGCTCCTCCTTGCACGGGGCTCTCAGCCTGGCAGGGCTGACAACCAACACTGGGCATGTTGGTCTGACCCTCTCCCTGGGGGGCCGCTGGAGTCTGCAAAGCGTATTCACTGTCCTACAGTTGACCTTGACATTAGCAGTTGAGACTTTTTCCGGCTTAAAGTGTTAAGCATGCAGTTCCAACAGCCCACGGGAGGGGCAAGGGATGCTTTCAGGGCTCTTATAGGTAGAAAAAAAAGAGATGAGGAGGGAGTTGCAAAGGCTGCAGTCTGGTTCTGAGCCCAAGGGCTCCTGCCCCTCCTCCGCCAGGCCTCCCTCGCCTTCTCTCTTCATTCCTCAGCCAACACTTCCTCTTCCCGTCATTCTCCGGTCTCTGCTAAGTGAGAAAGTAGCACAGCAACTCTAGGGCTTGCACAGACTAACTTTCGGGGGGGGGGGCGCTCCTCTTCCCAGCATTCCCGGCAAAGCGTTCCCTGGGCCTCATTGGCTGTGATTGGGTCACATGCCCATCTCAGCCAATCAGGTGACCTGGGAAAGACACGCACCTGTTGGCTTAGGCCATTGCTCTTCCTCTCCTCCCTTGGAGGTGAGGGTGACCCCAGATTCATGGATGGAGGGCGGAGAGGGATCCCCAGGCAAGACGGAGGAGAGGGGTAGCCAAGCACGGTTGTGTATACCTGTAATCCTAGTACTTGGGAGGCTGAGACAGGAGAATCACAGGTTTGAGGCTAGCCTCAGCAAATTACTGAGACTGTTTCAAAATAAAAAGTAAAAGCCGGGCATGGTGGCGCATGCTTGTAATCCCAGTACTTAGGAGGCTGAGACAGGAGGATCGTAAGTTCGCAGCCAGCCTCAGCTACTTAGTGAGGCCCTTTGCAACTTAGTGAGACCCTGTTTCAAAATAAAGAATAAAAAACAGGGCTGGGAGTGTAGCTGGGAGGTAGAATGCCCCTGGGTTCAATCCCCAGTACTGCAAAAATAAATAAATAAATAAATAAATAAATAAATAAATTAATTAATTAAAAATAAAAATAAAAATAAAATTGGGCTAGGGTTATAGCTCAGAGGCAGAATGATCCTGGGTTCAATCTCCAGTCTCACACACACACACACACACACACACACACAAGACGGGGGGCAAAGGGGCTACTGCCAGGGAAACGGGGGGTACTGCGGAGGCAGAGAACTGGCTGACCTTCCTCTTGCCCTCAGGGTGCCCAGGGGCATGGGCAAGAGTGAAGGTCCCAAAGCCTTTTTATTGAAAGGGTAATGGAAGGGCCATCTTGGACAGAGGGATCCTACATCACCAGAAAGTTCGATGACGTTCAAAGCCAGGCAAGCGAGCTGAGCGGAAGGGGCCCTGTGCATGGGTCAGAGTGCTGAACCAGGGACAGCAGGGCTGGGGCAGGTGCATAAGAGGGAAGCCAGTTCCTGCAGAGGAACACACCAAACGGGACGGTGCTGAGCGGCTGGCAGGGAGTCCCGTTCCAAGACCCTCAAGTCCCTCGGTGGGTCGGCAGCGGCAGGGGGAGGCCAGTGTTAGGGTTCGGATGTGAAATGTTCCCCGGACCTCACGCTCTAGAGGGAGCCATGCTCAGAGGTGGGTCTCTGGGAGAATGGCCGGAGTGTGTGTGTGTGTGTGTGTGTGTGTGTGTGTGT
>PVJS01014603.1:12328-40213 GCA_004027185.1 Glis glis | reverse complement strand
GCTTGTAATCCCAGTACTTTGGGAGGCAGAGACCGGAGGATCCGGGTTTGCGGCCAGCCTCAGCTCTCTCTCGCTCTCTCTCTCTCTCTCTCTCTCTCTCCCTCTCTACTTAGTGAGGCCCTCCGCAACTTTGTGAGACCCGGTTTCAAAATAAGGTATAAAAAATAGGGTCGGAGGTGTAGCCCAGAGGTAGAACGCCCCTGAGTTCAATCCCTGGTACCGCAAAAAAAAAAAAAGAAAAAAAAAGAAAAGGTGCTTTGGGGGTCCAAGGTTCTGTTCCTTTTTTCTAGTCATAATACTAGAATCCAGTTACTAGTATTGTGTAAACCATACATTAATTATGTAGGTATTGTTTTCCTTATTTTTCAGATAATGAGGCTGAGACTCAATTTAACTGAGGTTAAATTGTCTGGACCAAGAGCTGGCGTGGTGGCGCATGCTTGTAATCCCAGTACTTGGGAAGCTGGGACCGGAGAATCTGGGTTCGTGGCCAGCCTCAGCTACTTAGTGAGGCCTCCACAACTTAGTGAGACCCTGTTTCAAAATAAAGAATAAAAAATAGGGCTGGGGATATAGCTCGGAGGTAGAATGCCTCTGGGTTCAATCCCTGGTACTGCAAAAAAAAAAAAAAATGTCTGGACCAAGAAGCAGTAAATCATGAAGAGTGATTCCATGAGTGAACTCATGGGCTATCAGCAACAAGAAGCATCCCTGACCAACGCACAGGGCCATACGGCACACGGTCCCCTGTGAAGGAAGATTTTTCAGGCAACCATTATAGGAAAAGTCATTCCCCACAATAAACACCACCAAACTGTGGATTATGTGGTACTGCTGTCCTTGTCCCATGCATAATTCAGGTGGTTCTTGACCCATTGGGCTACACCTGTTACTTTACAGATAGCCTACAAATCTTACAGTATAAATAATAGAAGAGCTTGATGGGTTCTCATGAATGTACACACCACGCCAAGTTTCCAGCAGCCTAGCTTGAATGGTTTCTGTGTAGTTGACACAGGGTGGACTATTTACACTGCTGATTTCTAGGAGCGGTAAGAGGAGCTGTGTGGCTATAAAGGGTCATTTAGGTCACCTACTGTACTGAAACTTACATGTTAAAAAATGCTATGTGCTTGATGCATTCTTAACAAAGAACCTTTATATGAACCCAAATGCACTTGATATAGGGGGAGCCATAGGACGTGGTACATATTCCAGTGACTGCAGACAATAGCTGGGAGGGGGGTTTGGGTTTGGGGATTTTTTTGTTGTTGTCTCTGTTGTTTTGTTTTGTTTTGGATGTATTGTGCAAAGCTCCAGAGCAAATGCAGTTTGTCTTCCAAAAATGTTATTCTCGGCTTTCCAAGATTTTTGTTCCTAACATGAGCTAAGGCATCTTATTTAGTATTTAGATAGAGAAATTAATTGTGGAAATATGCTATAGTTATTTTTAAATATCTGTTTTGCTAAAATAGTTACAGATCTACACAGGAAACACTGTCGTTTCCAAACTGTTAGGTTTTCACTGTGCTCAGTTTATATTTTCAGAGCCTAGCTTCAATGGCTTGACTACACACAGACATGTGCACGCACGCACACGTGCGCGCGCGCACACACACACACACACACACGCACACACACGCCATCCCTCGCACACACACGCCATCCCTCGCATTCAATGGTTAAGAAGTAGACTCTAGTGACTTGGTTCTTCTGCAGCGAAACTTTGTTGCTGAGCACCTCAGGTCCTAGAGCTTGGGTGTCTCCTTCTTGGAGCTGCTTCTTAGAGCAGCTCAATGTCTTGACATGGTGCTAGTTAGCATAGCTTCCTAGGGCATATCCCCCCAGGCAATATGACTGAAGGAAAACAACATAAACCCACTAATATCAGTTACTGATAATACCATCAAGGATAGTCTTTGCCTAGAACCATGGAAATGTTATTTGACATCAAGATGACTTCACGAAATTGTGAAGCACTTTTCTCTACAACATTTAAATAATATTCATACATGATATTTCTATTTTGATGATTTGTTGCTGAATTTTAATAAGTGTATTTGTTTACATCAGAAAAAAATTATGTCTTTCTCCTTTGGATTTGCCCCTGAAAAACCCTATCCTGTTGGACATGGTGGAACAAGCCTGTAATCCCAGTACTTGGGAGGCTGAGATGGGAGGATTGCAGGTTTGAGGGCAGTTTCAGCAACTTGGCAAGACCCTCAGCAACATTGTGAGACTCTTTTTAAAAATGAAAAATAAATGTACTGGGGGTGTGGCTCAGAGGTAGAATGTCCCTGGGTTCAAGCCTCAGTACAAAAAGAAGGAGGAGGAAGAGGAGAAAAAGACAAATTCCCATAAAAAATCATCTCCCTTCATGAGATGCAGGATGGCTGAATAGATGCCCCGCACTTACCTCCTCCACAAAGAATAAACAAAGCGCCAGGCATCTTGCTGCATTTCAAAGTGACTGACTCTGGAAGAACACTGGAAATCAGCAAGACAAATACTATAACTTTATAAGATTCAGAGACCAGGACAAAAGCATGCAAAATACCCCAGGACCTGCATCCAGCACAGCCAGGCGAGGGCGGTCTCCCCTCCGCAGGGGTAAGGCTGAGAGTCCCAGTAAAGTCTCTCAGGACTGGACTGGCAGTCCCTGCTAGTGGAAAGTTTCACAGTCCTCCCAGAATGCAGCCCACTTACATAAGTCACGTGAAATCTGCACAGTAGACTTGCTTTGGAAAAGGATCTCACATCATCTCCCAGTGCACACCCAGGATGCGGGGGGCCAGGAGCCATCATGAGAAGTGAGCTAAGCTGAGTTTGGGCTCGGAAACCCCTCATATTCCCATGCCAGGGATTACACAGACTTTCCACTGCACTGCCGGGGGGGGGGCTGCCTCAACAGCAGAAGCTGCCCAGCAGAGTGACTGACCCAAGCCCACTGGGTGCCCTGCACTGTAGAAAGTGGGTGTTGAGACATAAAAGGGAATGGAACCTGGGCACACCCTCAAGAACCAGGAGATGAAGGGTGTGCCCGGCCATGTGTGGGCTCGTGTCAGTGGCAGGACTGAAGGCAGGTGCCCACATGGCTCCCACCACCCCTCGCTCCTGTGCAGCATTCAGGAGCTGTCATTGGCCTGGTAGGGAGGGAACACCATGGTTTCTGTCTACACAAGCATGCTGAGGGGTCTTGAGCAACTCTGTGGCTCTGCAGCCCCAGCTGTCACCCTGGCCCTGGGTGCACAAGGCCAAAGTGAGCCCCAAGAGGAATTGTGCATGGTTGTATCCATGGTCTCACTGCCTAGTGGACACTATTACCAAGGCTACAGAGAGCAACATCATGGTTTCTCTGTTACGCCACCTATGCATTCAGGAATGGATGCAAGAGCCACAGGGTAAGGAGGTGCTGTGGTTCCCATCCCCACCTCTCCTTGCACAGGATCTAGGCCCACACCACTGACTGATTATCGGCCAAATGCTTCTGGCTCCTCACCAGTACTGGGGCCACCAGTGCCAGATGCCCTCTCTAGTTGCAGAATTAACATCAACAGTGCCTGAGGAAGCCCCACCACTCCGTAAAGTGGAGAGAGTGCTAAATTCGTTGGTAAGAGACTGACCTTGACACATAGTGTAACCATGAGTGTTTATCCAATAGATCCATACCTATTTGACTGTTTATCACTAATTGACTGCTCGTGCCATTGTGTTTACTCCAAGATACAGACAATAATGCTTTGGAGGGAGGGACTTCCATTAACTGTCCTCTGCCTTTACATCTATTCTTAGCTCAAACAACCTTTTATGATACAAAAAGAAAACCTCGGCTATTAAGTAAGTCTTGAAACCAGTTAAGGCCTGGACACACCTGGACATAAATTCCTCAACTAACCAAGTGCTTAGGTTGTGTTTTCAGGAGAAGCCTCCAGAATCCACTCAAGGAGAAACCACTTTTCAAGAATGGACATGCACAGAAGAAGCCAGCTCATGCTCATTTGGACAATGACCTTTTGGCTGTACAAATCCTCCCCATCCCCACAAAGCATGATAAATCCCCCCCAAAAGAATTATGTGACTTGTGAAGAAGCATGGCGACTGTCTACATCTATGCAGAAGAGCCCTAGACCTCCCCCTTCCTGCCCTCCATCCAATCAACACTCTTTCTCTTCTCCCTTCCTGTAGATTCTCTTGCTACCAACCAGAGGCAGATCTGAACTTCAGTTCCTAACCCCTTGCCCGTTTGACTGTACAATAAAGCTCTGGAACTGGCTTCTATGCACTTCAAGTAGTGAGCCCTTGCTTAGTATCAACAGATACCTCAAGAACACCACAGGTTGGTTTTTGAAAGATTATTTTTAAAGGAAGAAAAATATGATTTCTGCAAAATATTTTCTCTTTTATAGTTCAGACTTAGAGACTCTTTGGGGTGGGGGATAAATGTGGATTGACCCCAGGGGCACTCTACCTCTGAGCAACACCCCCAGTCCTTTTTATTTTTTATTTTGAAACAGGGTCTCGCTAAGTTGCTGAGGGTCTTTCTAAGTTGCTGAGGCTGGTCACCAACCTGCAATCTTCCTGCATCAGCCTCCCAAGTACTAGGATTTCAGGCATGCACCACTATGCCCATCTCTTAGTGATTTTTTTAAAAGCAGATATCTTACTTTATGTTTCACCAGTAGAGAATTAAGTAAAAGAGCATAACACACCAGTATTCATAATGGACAACAAAAAGTTAGTATAATTTAATTTTCCTGGAAAAAAAAGACTATTTCTAAGGATAGCAAAGCAATCCATTTCAGACTGATTGCAAAGGATAGCCCCCCAAGTATTTCATGATTTATTCCTTAGGACCTAAGTTTCAGTTATGGAAGAATCATTTGATTAAAAAGGAGAAACTTCTCTTCACTATCTTCCTTTCCGTCCACTTTCCCAAACATTACGTGATAGCTGGCTCTTGCCAATATAATTCTTCTTAATCATTTTTATGAGAATTAAGTTGCCAAACTTTTCATCAAACATCTACTAAATATTGGAAAAATACTGACTTTGTGGTCACATTTAATTTAGTGTGCTACAAAAAAGATTATGTAAAGACTGCTTTTATAAATTCAAAGTGAGTGGAAGAAATGGGGATATTTTCCTGGTAGCCTGTGGTGACATTGAATTTAACCTCAGAATACCTGAATGAAATGTCCTATGATGGGAAGTAGTTGAGAAATGTAACCCCAATTTCTCACTTTATCTAAATAACACCTATCTCACTTTTAAAAATGCATTTGTTTCAACCAAAAATACATTTTTTTGGTCTTTTGCTAAGAAAGTATTGCCAAAAAAAAAAAACTAAACACGTTAGAAATTGAGAAACCTATTTTTTTAAGCAGGCTTGTTAGAAATCACTTGCAAATTTGGAGCACGATCTACATTGTGCAACACATTTATACAGTAGATTACTGTTCCTGTGATTTTTATTTAGGTTACCCTGACAGTTTAAGGGTGGCTAAGAGAGCGCTTTTGTTCCCTGGCACTGTGCTAACGGGCTGCCTTTTGTGGGGAGAAAACTGAAGGTGTTGATATGAATAACACACTGGGAAGCTCTGAACAATCACAACAGAGCAATGGGCCTCAATCTCATTTTGATCCTCCTGTCATCCTGCACGGGTTCCCTGCGAGACAAGAATGAAGAGTGCAGAGGGAAAACTCCTACAAGATGAGAACAGTAAATTGTTTTTTGACATCTAGCTTTGGACTTCGCCCCTCCTCTTCGAAGGCATCTTACAGAGATTGTGTGAGCCTCAGAGCATCAGGCAGTATTTTTCTTAAACTGATAATGAGCACAGTGCCAGAACTACAACCCAAGGTCACAGAAAATGGAAAATACACCCTGGGCCTTCCCATTGCCTTTATGCTTTTAATTATGTCTTCGCCATGGCTGCTTGGGTTTTTCTTTTGTTTTCTTTTTACCGTTGCTTATGTTTCCTACTCTTTGCCACGTGCACCGAGGCTGCCGCCAGTGCTTCCATAAAGCATCTTTTTTTTTTTGCATTGAACCCGGGGGCATTCTACCTCCAAGCTACACCCCCAGTCCTATTTTTTTATTCTTTATTTTGAAACAGGGTCTCACTAAGTTGCGGAGGGCCTCACTAAGTAGCTGAGGCTGGCCATGAACCTGGATCCTCCGGTCTCAGCCTCCCAAGTACTGGGATTACAAGTGTGCGCCACCATGCCCGGCCCCATAAAGCATCTTAATGACGCCCTGCAGGGCTCCAGCGCCCAAGGGTCCGCTAAAGTTTCCATTAGGACCCTGGTCCCAGAGATCTTTAGATCATAGTCATCTTAATTTGCATTAGACCATGGAGAACGTGTCACCTAGGTCTGGGGACTAATATTTTTGGTACATTTGGAAAAAAATTATAGCTTAAATTCCTCTGTAGTCATATAGCTAGAGTACTGAATCTAGTGACAGTAGCATTTGCTGGGGTTTTAGCTGAGTGACTTCCATAAAAGTTAATTAAAATTACCTGAACGAAGCCTCAGGTGATGCTTTGAAAATCAAGAGTAACCTCGTAATTGCCTCGTTCTCCTTTCTCCCTCTTCTATTGTCTTTAACAGTAGTGCTAGAGAGGGTAGGCTAGATTAGTATCTTATAGATGACGGCGGAACGACATGATAATTAAAAACAAATGTACCTTGGTTTAATAAAGCATTCCAACATAAATACAAGACAAAGCACATGTTTTGAAATGTCAGGGTGACCCAGGGAAGTGATAATAGAAATATGCAAATGCCCATGGCACAGAGCCCCTGGGAACAGATACCATCCCAGCATGGTGGTCTCACACTTGACTTGGAAACAAGGGAAATTAGACACTCCTTTGAAAAATGTTCGCCGTCCAATTTCTTGTTATGAAATGTGATAGATATTTCAAAATTTGTGTTTAAATCCTGAATTAAAGAATTGAGAAAGGAATAGAGAAATTTCAGAAAAAAAGATCCAGTATTACCCCAATACATTAACTGTTTGATTTTGTAAAATATTTTAATATTAGCTGGGTGTAGTGGAGCATGCCTATAGTCTCAGTCCTTGGGAAGCTGAGACAGAAGGATCACAGGTTTGGGGCCAGCCTCAGCAACTTAGCGAGACCCTCAGGAACTTAGCAAGACTCTGTTTCAAAATAAAAAATAAAATGGGCCTGGGGGTATAGCATGGAGGTAGAATGCTCCTGGGTTCAATCCCCAGTACCAAAAAAATTAATATTCAATTCTTCTCCAAATCGTTGCAACAATCTTGTAAATCACAAATAAGATTCCCATTTTCAGGCCGGGCATGGTGGCGCACACTTGTAATCCCAGTACTTGGGAGGCGGAGACCGGAGGATCCGGGTTCACGGCCAGCTTCAGCTACTTAGTGAGGCCCTCTGCAACTTTGTGAGACCCAATTTCAAAATAAAGTATAAAAAATAGGGCCAGGGGTGTAGTCAGAGGTAAAATGCCCCTGGGTTCAATCCCCGGTACCACAAAAAAAAAAAAAGATTCCCATTTTCAAGATAAGCAAAGTGATACTGTACTGGCTGTGTGGACTTTGCACACAGAACTGGATTCAAATCTTATCCTACCATTTACTAGGTGAGGGTTTAGGACAAGTTACTCAATTTCTTGGAGTTTCAGTGATAAACTTACAAATGAAAAAGTAGTGTCATTTTACAGGACCCTTTTAAGGGATAAATGAGAATTATATATAGCCTCACACCATCCTAGCACATACAAGGAAGGTAGAATGTTCTTCCTCAACTTTGTTTCTTACAAAATGAGGGCTTAATGACTCATAGGTAGTAAATAGCTAAGATTAAATTAAAATGAGTCTTTTGACTTTTGTCCGAAAGTTGTTACTCTTTATATTTTGCTTCTTATAAAGATAATTCATCCAATATTCACACATAACTTTGCTTTACCCATTTTCTAATCAAATTAGGAAAGGATTGTAGTTAAAGAATGATCTACAACAAAGAATCACATGAATAACAGAAGAATATGTGATTTCAAGGAGGGAAATTCCTTTCCTTCCAAGCGAATTTAGGAAAATACAGAGAAAATGAGAGAAGTTAGCACTATCTGCCAAAAGCCATGTAATAAAATTTATAGACTCTACTGCAATGTCACACTGAAAACAAAAATCCAAAGTGTGAAATACAAAATAGATAGTCCAACCAAACAGATAATAACATGTTGTGAACATTCCCTCACAGTATCTGAATCACTCTCTAGTGAGTTAGTTGTTTGACCTTATTACACATTTTATACGCAGAGCATCTCACAGGCTGTTTTTCTGAGGAAAGCAGTTTAGGAAATGCTCCACTTATAGCGTAGCTCAATGTCTTGGTTTACCTGGGACAGTTTCTGTTTAGGTTTGTTATTAGTTCTACCCTTTCGCTCAGAAATATCTACATTTGTGTGAAGAGTATAAGTTCGCTCTACCAGCTAAGGACACAAGCTTGCATCATGAGACTGCATGGGGCACTGTCATAATTCTTAACCCAAGACTAGTCATCGTCATCATAGTCACTTTGGCTATTGAAGTTCATTCCTCCGCGTCACCATCCAACTCCTAGTGACTAGAGATACTTGAAAAATAGGATGTGAAACTGAGATTGGACATCAGGAGGTTACAAAAGGGCCAGTTGTCCAGGAACAGAAGGAAAGCAGCCACGGCGGGATGCATCCACTGAGCAGAATGGCATTCTTAAGAGAAGAGTTTCCAGTAAGGAAAGATAGATACCAGGAAGCAGAGAATCCACACTGAACCTACGGAGGATGGGTGTCAACTTCTAGTGTAGGAACCATGACTCACTCAAAGACTCCGGTTTGAAGTGTGTGTGTAACTGTCCATCACTTGGTCCTATAGGCCATGTTGATTAAGGATCTGGGAGGCTTCCTATTAGACTGTGATGGAGTCCTTTTGCATGTGCTGTGTTGGTTCAATGTAATCAGTTGTTTGTCTCAGCTTCCTGGAGTGAGTGCACAGATTTACTATAACACACTAGTTATGTAAGATGCAACACACGAGCTGGGATTGGTGGCGCACACCTGTAATCCCAGTACATGGGAGGCTGAGACAGGGAACTAGGTTCAGCACAGTAAATGACCCTGAGAGAGAAAGAAGAGCAGGAAATAGGGAGAAGTGAACTCAACAAATGTTTATTGAGCACCTGTTTCTACATGCCAGCTAACTGCCTAGGGTTTGGGGTCAAACTGGGACTAAATGTAGACTCAGTCTTTCTCCTTGTGGCAGTCTATTGGGAACACAGATTAAGAGTGAATTCTCTAGATATTTGTCTTGTTTTCTAAAGATAAATTCTGAGAGGCCGGGCGTGGTGGCTTGTAATCCCAGAATTTGGGAGGCTAGGATTAGAGGATCGCAGGTTCAAAGTCACTCTCAGCAACTTAGTGAGGCTCTCAGCAACCTAGTGATTCCCTGTTTCCAAATAAGAAATAAAATTGGGCTGGAAGTATAGCTTGGAGGTAGAATGCCTCTAGGTTCAAGCCCCAGTACAAAAATAAATAAATAAATAAATAAATAAATAAATAAAATTTCTGAGGAGGCATCTTCTTTTCCTCCCTTCTTTCTCTTTTCATTTTCAGCTTTTGAAAATTCCAGAATATCTTTGTATTAATTTCCCATTAGGCTCATCACTGAATCTGAAAGTCTAAACTCATATTGCTCTTAAAGTACTTATTTTGCTATGGCTTGCATGGGCTGCCTATTTTGAGTTCTGTGCTTCCTTATCCCAAAAAGCCAGATTATATGCTCAAGGACAGAGCATATGAATGCTTAATCTTAATTAACCTATCCTGTACTTATTCTATTCCTGGCTTTAAATGTTGCTCAATAAATTCTCATTAAATCCAAAGGTATCCAATGTACATTGATGGCTGCATCTGGGCTGTTGCCTGAGACTCAGCAAATCTGATCACATATAGAATACAGATGTAACCATGGCTACATACAATCCAGAAGTTCAATATTGTAACTGAACATTATATTTTGGAAGCCATTAAAATAATTTTCTTTTCTCATGTATGTGTGGCCCTAGTCTGTATATCAAGAGATTTATTTTACTGTTTAGAAGGAAACAAAAGAATACAATTCCATAATCTGACTTTTGGTGTTTGCTCCTTTTTAATGCACTCATACAAGAGACATAAAATGCACCGTTTCTGTAAAACACTACAGCAACTTGAAGAAATGTCTATTTTTTTCTCTTGCTTCTTTTCCAGAGAGGAAACCTTGAATCTAGAACCTGAAGGTCACTCACAGTTGTGCAAAGATGTCAGGGAAAGATGAGGACAGCCAAGCTGGAAGGTCACTGAGAGACATGCTAATGTATGATCTGTCTGACTGCCTGCATTTCACAATATTTTTATAACATTGTGTCCTTCTGAAGAACATAATAGGTAATACATAACAATTTATTCCTTAATATAAGTGGGAATCAACCTATATGCATATATGTGTTTCTGGGGAGGGGAATTACACACACACACACACACACACACTACATATTTCATTGCATTTAGTTAGTGCTGGATTAGAGAGAATATTTGTATTATATATTCAGCTATGACTTTGTTCTACTATACATACATAAATACATACAATATATATTCATTGTCCTTTATTTAGACAGCATATTATTTAAACTAGTGCTCCTAATAAATGCATGTATTGCCCTCCAAAGACAATATTTCTAAAAATGCTTTTAAAATGTGCATTAAGTAATAATCCTTGAATATATTAAATGTGCTTCATATAGAAATCCTCCTTAAAGAATTAACATGGTACAGCTCCAAATCCCAGGGGAAACAAAGTCTAGAACTAGAGGTTGAGGAACAAGAGAATTTTAGCAAAGTAGACTGCCTTCTTAGTGGAGGACGGCCTCTGGTGCCTGTGATAGACAGGTGGGTTATGATGGAGCTGAAGGCCAGAGAGCGCTGTCAGGGAGAGACCATGAAAACTCAGGGTTTTACTGTGCGCCTTTGCTGGTATTTAGGTGAAAGGCATCCAAGTGATTCACTAAGTGATCGCTTTGGTGTCTAAGAATAACTTAGTTCTAGTAATAAATTCTATTTTGGCATCTGGAGAACACATTCTAAATGGTTCTATATTTAGAGCACCTAATAGTATAATTTTTAAGGTGTTTCTCTGCTCCTTTGCTCTAAGCTCATAGGGGTTAGAGCTATATATACATATCTTGTCAGCTTTGAGTCTCCTGGCACCAGGCTACAACTTGGACCGTCATACATTATCAATAATTGTTTGTGAGCTTACTTTAACTTGCTGTGGAAAATAAGTCCATCTTAGTTTTTATTATAGCTTTAAAATAGCATTCCATCTCCCAGAAAGAAGAAAGATTATAAATGAAGTGAAAGAAGAATAAAGTGGGAGGAAATAAGATAATTAGGTTTGCAATTTTTTTCAGTCTGAGCTAACAGACACCAAGAGCTAATGAATGTTCCAAGCAACTTTCTAAGCAGGCAGGCACCTGATTAACCACTTGACCAATGAGAAAACGGAGGCACAGACAGGTCATGTAATTTGCTTAAAGTCACAATGGAAATAAGTATCAGGATGAGGATTTGATCTAGGTCATTGCTATTGTTTGGATATTGAATATACCCCAAAGGCTCATGTGTTGAGGTCTTGGTCCCCAGTTTGGTGGTATCAGGAGGTGGTGGAACTCTTAGGAGGTGGGTTCTAATGGGAATGAGTTAGGTCATTGGGGGCGTGGCCTTGAAGGGGCTATTCCTGCCTCTCTCTTTGCTTCCCGGTCACTATGTGGTGAGCAGCTTTGCTCCATCATGTGCTCCTGCCGTGATGCTCTGCCTCACCACAGTCCCCAAATCCATGGAGCCAACAGACCAAGGACCGAAACCACCAAAACTGTGAACCCAAATAAAACTTTCCTCAGTATAAGTTACTTAACTCAGGCATTTTGTCACAGTGATGGAAAGCTGACAAAGTGATAAAATCAAAGAGCCTACAATCTTAATTGAAAAGTTAATTTCCTCCTGTGTATTGTGAGAATAAATTAATTTATAAAAGTTATCAGGAAAAGGAAGAGGTGTTTAAAGATTATTCACAAATACTTCAAATTTATAGCTATAACACTAAAAGCAAAAAAGTCTAGGATTTGGCAATAGTAATCTACTCCCAATGCTTTTTTTACTGGGAGTTAAAGTGTAATAAATTTAGCATTCTAGGTGAAATCTATACAAGTTAGGCCTTGACGTGAACACATATTCATTCAACAAAGAAATACCTGAGCAGCTCCCATGTGCAAGGCACCATGCGAGTGATTCGGGCAGGGGGTACATCTATGGCAGTCAAACCACTTTCTAATCTGAGATGTGATAGCAGGGATGTGGGTAGCTGTATCGCAAACCAGTAGAGAGAACACAGTTTGGGAGAGGGAGATGGTCTCCCTGTGGGGAACTGGACATGCAGAGATTGAAGACTACTTGGAGCAAGAAAGCAAGGGGCATTCAAGGGAAATACACAGTAGTGTAGTTCAACTGCTGAACACAGTGCCTGAAGCAGATGAAAGGTTTACAAGATACTGGCCCTGGTGAAAGCCATGAATGCAAAGACGAGGCAAAGAAGGGAGGTGTGTGTAGGTGTGTGGGGGAATCACCACTTTAGTATCTATGTATTATTTTTCTATCATCCAGCCTCCTATCTACCACCATTTACAGTTATGGGTGTGTAAATACAGACATATCACAATATGATGGAAGGAACAGGACCTTTGCATGAGATGGACCCAGATATGGATTCAGGCTCTCTCTCGACCTCTGAGCTCTCAAAATTTTTTTATTTGTTATCGTTTGCTCCTGATTCTATATCTATAAATTTAAGGTAATAGTGATCTGCAAAATTATTATGGGGACTAGTCACAAACCAAACCACATTATCTGGATTCATAAGTATTACTGACCATTACCTAAGAATATGAATGCCATCTTTTAATCATTGCAAAGTTACTACAACCTTTTAGGCAAGGGAGGAGCACAACTGATACTAGATTTTGGTTCTGATTTTTGTGTAGAGCATAAAGAGGCTCTATTTTTTTTTTACTTAGAGAATTCATCGCTAGTTAGTGATCTGTAATATTTATTGCTCTAGTTCTCAATTGCTCTTACTCAAACCTGAAGACCACAGGTCACTCTGCCGGTGCATTCCAAGCACCAAGAGTTCATGGAGACTTGGTGTGATTCCCTCCCCTTGGGCGTAGGTGTAACCAGGGACTGCTAGTCTTGTGAGTTTTGGGGGCACAAGTGCTATCTAGAAAATACTGTTCTGTCACTCACCTACTGTCTTCTACTCGCTTCCTGCTTTTATTAACAAAGATGCCCATGCAAACAGTGAAAAAGAATATGGGCAAAATCACTCTATTATGACCCCTACCATATTCTTGTGGATCTTGCTCCTGTGCCTTTAACTATTTCGTGCACACATGTTCACCATCAGGACAGAGAGATGGTCACAATCTATTCTGATTAACACCATTAATCAAAAAGAGAAAAAAATGTAGTTACAGTCTCGACATTATGAAGCCATTGCATGTTAAGAGTCACAGAGAAAAAAATGGGTGTGTGTGTGAAAGAGAAATTAGGATACATGAATATTTGGTGGACATAGGGGAACTTCCAGGCTACTGATACACTTTCTATTTATGAAGCCTCTTTGCATACTTCCTCCCTATATTTTTAACTGCTAAGCAAAACTGAAAGATTTACCTCAATGTTTTTATTTCAGAGCTCCATCCTCCAGAGATTTTAGGGGCACATGTTCCTTTTCTCTTCTTCTTTCTTTCTTATGATTTTAAGTTCCTGGATTTTTTTCTTCAGATTTGAATTGAGTAAGCCACTTATCACTCCACACTTAAAGCCTGCCCAAGTCAGTCTAAGCACTCTTTTGTGACTGTCCCTCCAGTACCCCAACTACCACCGTGTCAGCAGATTTTATCCTCTTAATGCATATGCCCTCTTTCGGGTCATTGATGTATAAAGTGAACAAAAATCCATCCTGATATTTATCCCCATAGCAGTGCATTAGTTATCTCTGACCAGTTACCATTCTTGATTATCTTCGATCTCAGTTGTTCAAACTATTTTCCCCCTCACTAAAATATCTCATTCCCTCATACCATAATTTCTGACCTTGTTAATTAGTTTTTTGTACCCTATTAAGGAATATTTTAGGGAAAATATATGTACATTACTCCTATTCACTCCAAATAAATGCTTCATGCCCTTTGTTCAGGAAAACTTTATCAGTTACATAATGCATTGCCTTTTTAGTGAATTAACATTATTTCTCTACTCCAATACACTAATTTTGTATATACTCTTATTCTCTGTTCTCTCTAGTTTCCATTTTAGAAAGAAACACAAATTTGTATATTTTACTTACTCTGAGTTGTTGAATATAAACTTTATAATTTAAAATTATAGCATATATTCTAAATGTTTTCAATATACATTTATTTCATATTTTAAAACAAAAATACATTTCATATATTTATAATATTTGCCTGAACTGACTGACAAGCTATGGAAGTTAAGCTGTTCTCTGAGAATTAAAACACATGGGTTATATGAATGTGTTGGTCAGATTTCCCTTGCTGTGACAAAATTTCGGAGGTAACCAGCTTAAAATAAGGAATGGCTTATTTTGGCCCATGATTTCAGAGGATTCAGTCCATGGTCGCTTGGCCTGGTTGCTCAGGGCCTGTGACAGCACAGTACATTATGGTGGCAGGAAGTGTGTGGTAGAGGAAGCCTGCTCCCCTCATGGCGGCCAGAAGCAAAGAGAAGGAGGAAAGGAACATGCTGTAAAATCCTTTTCAAGGGCACATGTGCAGTCACGCATCTTCCTTCCACTAAGCCCCGCCTCACAAAGGGCCCACTGCCTCCCAACAGTGCCAAGCTGAGGACTGAGCCTTTAACACATGGGCCTTTGGGGACACTCATGATCCAAACTATAGCAAAAGAGCTACTGCCAATGAGCCATCCCCAAAGGCAAACTCATCATCTATATGCCAGTTAGGGTTCTATAGCGAGACATAACCAGTGGGATAGAGATAGATATTTAAGAGGGGATTCATAATGGAAATTGACTCACTTAATTATGGAGGCTGATTAGTCCCACAATATACTACTTGCATGCTAGAGAAACAAGCAAGCTGGTGGGTGCCAAGGCCTAAGGACCCAGGGTGGTGTGTGGTGAGTGGGTGGGTGGGGGTTTGTGTAAGTTTGAGAATCCCAAGGCCTGAGAACAAAGAAGACGATGGATCCTCTCCAGAAGAAAAAGCAAATCCATCTTCCCTCTGCCTTTTTGTTCTCTGGGCTCATGACAAATTGAGTGTTGCCCACTCACATTGGGGAGAGTGGATCTTTACTCAGTCTGCTGATTCACATCTGATCTTTTCCAGAAACACCCTCATCGACACACCCAGAAATAATGTTTTATCAGCTATCTAGGTTTACCTTAACTCAGTCACATTGATGCATAAAATTAATCATCACAATATGATAACTGCAAATCTGTTGCCTAATCTAAAAAGCCTTGGCTAAACCTTAATGGTAATGAGCTTGGAGCATTAATTTATCTTCAAGAGATTATACTCTTGTAGGTGACTAAACCAACCCTAAAAGTCCCTAGTAAAAAAATATGTTGAAATGAAAACTTTTGATGTTCGAATATGATGGACTGCCATCTATTGGTGGTACTATTGAATTGCAGGGTCTACTCATGGTTTGTTGACCTCTTAGGTATTGAGATAAATCTCTGGGATACTACTTATTTTTTACCATATGAATTAATATACAGATGAACGGTAGAGATTCTTCATATGTATTAAGATTTGCCATTGTCTTCATCACAGATGCTTTAGAGTCAGATTTAATCATATTGATTCTGATTGTAAGGAAATACAACTTCTACCCATTGCTAGAATGTCATTACTTTTAAATTTTAGGTCAAGCCTAGCTAATGTTTATTTTTTGGAAAATGTAATAATTTCAAGAGAGTGAAGAGTTTCTTTATCCTGATCAAATTTCTTTAAAGTGACTGGAATAAGTTAACCATTTTCATTGAATAGTTATCATTTTCTAACTTTAGAATTAGGCCTCTGGAAGTTCTGAAATCTAGGGACATGAGGGATTAGATGCTTGGGAAATGGCCTTTGAGTCATGCATCTCATCTCACAGTAGTTGCTCAACAATATGCCTTCATCGCTATCAGTTACTTACAACCCATGAAAAGGTGGACCCACAGCCAGACTTTTCAGCAGGGTGAAAAGGTCTAGGAGCATCTTAAAAAGAAAAAAATAACTGTGATGCATATCAAAAGACTTGATAGGCTTTTCTACTCTGATCAGGGAGCATTATTAGTATTAAGACTTACACAATAGGGATTTAGGGACCTTCATCAGAAGTTCTTCTCTGCCCATTGCATTACAGAGCTAATTTCAACTTCAGTGAAGTTCACTCTATATCTTATCAAAAGCAAATTAAACTATATTACATTATCTATTTCTATCAGCTTCTGTCAATCACATTGCCATCTCCCTTCAGAAAAACTTACAAGTTTTCTTCCTGTCTTGGTCTGTTTTGACATGCTATAACAGAATGCCTGAGGCTGTAGAATTTATATGGAAAAAAGTTTACTTTGGCTTATAGTTCTGGAGACTGAAAAGTCCAAAGCTGAAGAGCCACATCTGGTGAGGGCTTGTTGTTGTATCAAAGCACAGCAGAAGATATCAGAGAGAGAGAGAGAGCCAGAGCAAGGGAGAGGAAAAGGGGGCCAATCCCCCCCTTTTATGACTAGCCCACTTGGGGAATAATTAACCTTCCACTCCCACAGTGACAACCTTAATCTATTCAGGAGGGCAGAGACTTTGTGACCTTATCAAGGCCTCTTAAACATCCTGCCTCTTAATACCATCACAATGGAAATTAAATTTCAGAATGAGTTTTAAATGGACATTTAAACCATATCCCTGTTTTTTAGGCAAACAACGGCATTGAGACATGGATTTGAGACATTTTAAATTGTCTTTGGCATTTTAAAAAACCAAAATCACTATTTGGCCAGTGATAATGGCTAGTCATTCTTCTTTGCATGCCTAAAAGGAGATCCTTCCTTAAAGCCTAAAGTCTTTTACACGGTACACTGCTCTTTTTTTTTTTTCGGTACTGGGGATTGAACCCAGGGGCATTCTACCTCTGAGCTACACCCCCAGCCCTATTTTTTATTTTGTATTTTGAAACAGGGTGTCACTAAGTTGTGGAGGGCCTCACTAAGTAGCTGAGACTGGCCGTGAACCTGGATCCTCTAATCTCAGCCTCCCAAGTACTGGGATTACAAGCATGCACCTTAAATCCTATCCCTGGAAAATCCTGAATGTAAGTCCCCATACAATATGGCTAAACAGATTCCATCTTTACTTGACAGTTTTCTTCTTCCCCTCAGTGTCTATAAAACTCTGTAAATGCTACTCAAAAGAACAGATCATTCATTTGTTCTTGGAACCAGCCATTCTCCATCAACCATACCTTATTAGTTTATCACCCAGACCCTTTTATTCTCATGAGATACCATCCCTAGAACAGCAACTATAAAATATCACAACAGATGCTTATCAGTAGCTGATTCCTCTTTTGATATAAATGGCAACTTGTAATTATATAAATTTATCTATCTCTGATGCTCGAAAATTCAGTTTTATGTGTAATTTTTGTGCTGCATACACTAGAAACAAAGGTCTAAATTATAGTGTTAAGTTTTCCATTTTGTTTTTGTGCGGTACACTGGAGAATATCTATTACTTTAAATTAAGTAACTTTCTTTTTTTTCTCCTAATGTACTCCATCTTACAATTTCTCCTGCTATTGACTTATAATAAGAATTTAATTAACAGGAAAAAAGAATTTAACATGTTCCACCTCACTAATAATAAAGAAATAAAAATTAAAATTAAGTATTTTTAAACTATCAAACTGACACAAATTAAAAGCAAAATGTTAACATCTGGTATTGAAAAGGGCATTGTAAAAGAGATATTCCCATTTGCTGAAGGTAATAATTTAACTTCGTGCAATCTGATGGAGTGAATTCTAACAATGTTTATCAAGACCCTTAAAAGTGTTCATGCCATAAAGTTACCCATAAGTTTTGCAGAAATTTATCTTTATAAATTATGCAAGAGCTGTAAAGACTTGCATATAATTTCATTATGTGGAATTTTACTTTATTTTATATTATATCCACATATCATACAATAATAATAGTAACCCTTAGAAACAATAAAAATTTCTAGCCGGGCGTGGTGGCGCACGCTTGTAATCCCAGTACTTTGGGAGGCAGAGACCGGAGGATCCGGGTTCGCGGCCAGCCTCAGCTCTCTCTCTCTCTATCTCTCCCTGTCTCTCTCTCTGTCTTTCTCTCTGTCTGTCTGTCTGTCTGTCTGTCTGTCTCTCTCTACTTAGTGAGGCCCTCTGCAACTTAGTGAGACCCGGTTTCAAAATAAAGTATAAAAAATAGGGCCGGGGGTGTAGCGCGGAGGTAGAACGCCCCTGGGTTCAATCCCTGGTACCGCAAAAAAAAAAAAAAGAAACAATAAAAATTTCTAAAGAATAGGGGTGATTCACTAAATTATGGTACATGCTTACATTGTGATATTATACAGATACACCATTCAAATATATACTGTGGTAGAAAAAGAAATATATATTTGGTTTCTGCCCCAGTTTTCTGATACACAGCACTGAAAGCCCTTGGACTCTCTGAAGTGATGTGTCATTTGAGATGCCAATGAGATGGCCAGGAGCTGGGGCTCCTTGGTAGCCTTAGGAGGCTGGTTGCCAGGGAAACAGCCATGTAGTTAGAGGGTTGGAACTTTCACTCCCACCCCTTAAACTCAGGGGAGGGGAGAGAGGCTGGAGAATCAGTCAGTCACCATAGACAATCTTAATCCACCAAGCCTCTGTAATGGAGCATCCATAGAAACCCAAGAAGGAGGACAGGCTGGGAGAGATTCTGAGCCAGAGGCCACGTGGTATCGCTGGGTGGGTAGCACTTGTGAGAGGTCATTCAGCTCCTCACCCCGACCCCATTTCTTGCTCTACTCATCTCTTCCATCTGACTGAGTTGTATCCTGACATAATAAACCAGTGATCTAGAAGGTGAATTGTTTTTCTGAGTCCTGTGAGCCATTCTAGTAAATGGTCCAACTAAGGAGGGGGTTGGGCAAAACTGCAGTTTGTAGCTGTCAGAAGCGCAGGTGACAAGAGGGACTTGCAAGTAGCACCTGCAGCGGGGCAGCCTCGTGGGGCTGAGCCCTTTATTCACCTGCGGGATTTGATGCCATCTCCGGGTAGGCAGTGTCAGGACTGAGTTAAGGTATGGGACACCTCACTGTTGTCTGCAGAGAGTTGGAGAATTAGTTGGCCTGGGAAAAACTCACCCTATATTTTGGTGACCAGAAGTTAAGTGTAGAAAGTAGAGAAGAAAAACATTTTGCTTTTCCTATACATATGCATTTGTGTAGTGGTAAAGATATAAAAATATAAACCAACAAAAAGAAATATAAAATTAAAAAGAAGTTACCAAACCAGGCGTGGTGGCACACACTTGTAATCCCAGTACTTTGGGAGGTGGAGACCGGAGGATCCAGGTTCGAGGCCAGCCTCAGCTCTCTCTTTCTCTCTCTCCCTGTCTCTCTCTCTCTTTCTCTACTTAGTGAGGCCCTCCGCAACTTCGTGAGACCTGGTTTCAAAAATAAGTATAAAAAAAAGAAACATAGGGCCGGGGTGTAGCTCAGAGGTAGAACGCCCTGGGTTCAATCCCCGGTACTGCAAAAAAAAAAAAAAAAAAAAAAAAAAAAAAAAAAAAAAGAAGTTACCAATGACTATTTCTAAGTATTGGGATTGTAGTCATTTTTATTTTTTATTTACATGTTCCTGCATTTTCTTTGAAACTTTTACAGTGACTATCAGTTAATAACTCAAGAAAATGTTCTAACAATCTGGAAAAAAAGAAAAGACCATGGAAAATGTTTAGGATAAACTAAATATTCAGCCAAATATTTTCTTTGTAATGTGAATCCTCAAAGTTCTTGGGTTTTTTCCGTTTGCTTGCTCTCGCTAAAAAGATGGAGATTTTTCTGTTTGGGCTTCTCGGCCTCAGTAGTGAGTTCTGGACATTCTTACTCTAAAAACACCATTTGGAGAACCAAGCCTACCTTTGGTCATGTGCTGGCCTCTCCCATTTATTGTGAGACAAGAAAGAAGGTCACATGTCAGTTATCTGTGTCCCTTGTAAAACAAAGGCTGTTGCCTTCTTCTCTTCTCCCTGAGGACTACTTCTTTTAGCCTCTAACTTTGTGCTTCGCTTGGGAATTCCCTTGCTCAAAGACATCATCCTTCCTCACGATATTTCCTGTGTTGTTCCCTAGTCTCTGTCCTTATGGGTAAGCTCCAGCTTTTAGTGTCATGTTTACTCATGGTCAGGAGGTCATGACACCAGTTTGCTTGCACCTCTGACCTTGCTCTTTTGATGTCCTAATGCTTGTTAATGTGGAGGTTGTTTTGATATGATGGATAATGACCTCTGTCAATTTAATTGTAAGAGCTGCAATACCCATTTCCTTCTAGGTTACTTTTATTTCTATTGCATAGGCATTTAACATATTAATTTTTCGGTGTTATTCTGTTTTTTTATTGTGTCAGACTGAAAAAACTGCCTTTTATCTAAAGATTAAGAAAAATTCTGTATTATGTTGTTAGAAGTTGCTATCTTTCGGACTCTAGAAGAGGGAGATGTATAGTTCTGATGCTAAGATGTTTTCATGATATTTACTGATTTGGGGTTCTCACTGATGAGGTCTCCACACCTGGTACTAGGATTGGGTTCTTTGGGAGGATCCTACTTTGAGGACAAGTTGAGTTGAGACAGGGATGGAATGCTTTAAGGCTTCTTTTACAGACTACCCTTCCATGACCAGTGAATGCTGGGAGCCAGAATATTTATATTCTATTTTTTAATTGAAAGTTGTATTTATATTGTCAATATTATATCAATATTATTTTTTTTTTTTTGCGGTACCGGGGATTAAACCCAGGGGAGTTCTACCTCCGCGCTACGCCCCCGGCCCTATATTTTATACTTTTATTTTGAAACCGGGTCTCACGAAGTTGCAGAGGGCCTCACTAAGGAGAGAGAGAGAGACAGAGAGAGAGAGAGAGAGAGAGAGAGCACTCGTGTGCTGAGGCTGGCTGCGAACCCAGATCCTCCGGTCTCTGCCTCCCAAAGTACTGGGATTACAAGCATGCGCCACCACGCCCGGCCTCAATATTATTTTTTATTGGCAAATCATAATTGTATATATTTATTGGGATGATGTGGGTTCTGATATATGTATACAATGTGGACTGATTAAATCAAGCTAATTAACATATTCATTAACCCAAGTTGTTTTATTACTTGTGATTCCAACAGCAAAGAAAGACTGTGATAATTTATTTGTGGTGGCACACACCTGTAATCCCAGTACTTGGGAGGCAGAGACAGGAGAATCTCATATTCAAGGACAGCCTCAGCAGTATAAACAGACTCAGCAACTCAGTGAGACCCTGTTTTAAAATAAAAAATAAAAAGGGCTGGGGTATAGCTTAGAGGTAGAATGCCCCTGGGTTGAATCTCTAGTACCACAAAAAGATATTCTATTTTAATATATTTTTATTTCCCATGTTGTCAATTCATTGCTTTTGCTTCAAGCCCCTTTATTATCTTGGCAATGGTGATTTGGTAATAAAAAATGTCTGAATTCATGTTTTGGAGGAAATTGGTCAAAGAATGCTAGACTGCTAGGATGCTTGACTCTTATAATACAAGATAAGGGGCCCCTAAAAATACTCAGAAATAATTGGATAAAAGATTAGTTTTCCTGAAGTCATATAGGATGAGGCTCCATTCATTGTTACTTAAAGGGGAGGGCAATCCCAGAAGGGTAAATATAAATTAGACATAACTCCATGTGGATTACATTATTATTTTTGTCAATTGCTATGGAATTCTAGTCACACAATTTTTAAATGGACATTCCTTTTGCCTTAGTTATCTTTTGCTTTGTCTTATAAAATTGCTGTGTAACTGAATTGACTGCTGGTCCCGTTTTCCCTACTCTTCTAATTTATTGACACCAGCACCTATACCGTTTTCAATTGTGCTTTTTGAGTTTTACTTTGTGGTGTCATTTCCTAGAGCTGCTACAACAAAGTACCAAAGACTCGGTGACTTAAACTACAGAAGTTACTCTCTGGACGTGTGAATCAATGTGTCAGCAGGGCGGGCTCTGGAGGCCGAGGCCCAGGCTCCTCCTCCCTCTCCCTCTCCCTAGCAATCCCTGGTGTTCCTTGGCTTGTGCAGCCCCACTCCAGTGTCTGCCTCTGTCTTAGCATGGCATTCTCCCTGTGTGTCTGTGTCTCTGTGACCAAATTTTCCTTTTTTTTTTTTTTGCGGTACCAGGGATTGAACGCAGGGGCGTTCTACCTCCGCGCTACGCCCCCGGTCCTATTTTTTATACTTTATTTTGAGACCGGGTCTCATGAAGTTGCGGAGGGCCTCACTAAGTACAGAGAGAGAGAGACAGAGAGAGAGAGAGAGAGAGAGAGAGAGAGCATGTGCATGCATACGCGAGCTGAGGCTGGCCACGAACCCGGATCCTCCGGTCTCCGCCTCCCAAAGTACTGGGATTACAAGCGTGCGCCACCACGCCCGGCCAAATTTTCCTTTTTATAAGAACATTTGTATTGGATTTAGGGCCCACTCTGGTCCAGGATGACCTCATCCTGATTACATCCGCAAAGACCTTATTTCCAAATGAGGTCACATTCACGAGTTCCAATGGACATAAAATTCTGTGGACAGAATTCAACCTACCACAACTATATGCTGATATACTTCCTTTATGCTACACAGACCGACGGAATCTCAGCAGAAGTTATATTGTCACTAGGGCATGTGTGTGTGTGTGTGTGTGTGTGTGTGTGTGTGTGTGTGTGTTACTGGGGATGGAATCCAGGGACATTCTACCTCCGATCTACACTCCCAGTTCTATTTTATTTTTTATTTTGAAACAGGGTCTCACTAAGTTGTGGAGAGCCTTGCTAAATTGTTGAGGCTGGCCGCAAACCTGTGATCCTCTTGGCTCAGCCTCCCAAGTACTGGGATTATAGGTTTGGACCACTACACCTGGCTGGCACTAGGATTTAAGAGTAAAAAACAATCAGACTCTGTTTCCTTCATTCATTAAGCAAACATTTACTAGTGAATATGAGATATGTGTTGGGCATTCTTTTAGACCCAGGGATGTGTCTGACTTCATCTAAGGAGGTACCTGATGTCACGGGGTTTATATTCTCATGTGGGGGTGAAAGAGATAGATGAAAAATTAGTAAATAATATGAGGATATCACTTCAGATATTCAGAAGAAAATGACTAGAGGATAGAGAGAGAGAAATTCTCCAGAAGATGTACCACTGGGAAGGGGACACTTGAGCAGAGACACAAAGGTTGAGAAACAGTGTCACGTGAATTTCCAGGCAAAGACATTGGAACAAGAAGTCACAGCTAGGCAAAGACCTCGAGTTATGACACACCCACGGCCTCTTCAAAGGATATTAAAAAAAGGTGAGTTTATGGGAAAAGTAGTAAACAAAGGAAAAATGTAGGCCGTGAGACCAGGGAGGGACACAGGGTTCAGGTTACTTTTAGACCATGCCAGGAATTCAGATTTCATTCTAATTATAAGAGGAAGCCACTGAAAGGTTATAAATATTCAAAATTGACCTGATTTATGCTTTCAAAAATATTGTTCAGTAGGTAGTTTTTGCAACCATTCTCCATGACCAAGATAGTTTGGGCAATGTTGAAAACGCAAGCATGAACTCGGCAATCTCAGTGGTGTAACACCATAAAGATTGGGTTCTCCCTCACATAAAGTCTGATCCAGGTCAGAAGTCTCCCCTCTGTCCCTTAGCTGCCTGACTTAGCACATGTGCTCCTCAAGGATGCCAAGGCCAGGAGAGAAGGAGGACTGCAGGATCTTGTAAGAAACTTCCAAGGACCAGGTGTAGAAGTGGCTGCATGGCGCCCACCCACACCCTGTGGACCTGAACTCAGGCATACGGTACCACAGTTCCAACAAAGAATGCTGGAGATTATGTCTTCTCCTAAGTCTCGGAAGAGGAAGCAGCTGTTCCTGCCAAACTACTAGAACCAAGATAACCCTGGCTTGTTAACTAGAAGCTGTAGACACTCCGCCCTTGCCTCCAGGGTTGGTGCTGCAGTTGGGATTTGAAGTGTCCCCCAAAGGCCCATGCTTTACACTCTCAGACCCCAGATTGGTGCTATTGGGAGGTGGTAAAAAAACTTTAAGAGGTGGGATCTGGTGGAAGGTTTTTGAGTCACTGGAGATGTGCCCTTCAAGGGGATAATGGGACCCCAGCCCCTCCTTTTCATCTCTTTTCAATTTCCTCCCATGACGCAACCAGCTTCCATCCATCACACATTTCAGCCATGATGTGCTGCCTCAACACAGGCCCAAAGCAACAGAGCCAATCCACTGTGGCCTGAAATCCCTGAAACCCATGAGCCAAATAAACCTTCTTTCTTTATAAGTTGATTATCTCCGGTATGTGTTACAGTCACTGAAAGCTGACTAACACATATGGTAAAGCAAGAGCTTCGGGTCTTGCTAGAGTCTTGGCATCAACTAGCAACCAGGAACCTCATTAATCTCCTATAGTCCCAAACTCCCACAGACCTCCCAACTGACGTGGACACTGGCCACCATGATGATCTGTTGCTTGGCCATTCTGGATTAGATTTGACTGGCTGCAAAAAACTGAAGTAGCCTCTGTCCAAGAACTTTCTCTAGGACTAGAACCTAAGATGAATGGCCTACACCCCACACAACTCAGGACCCAGAAGACTGGTCCTTGACATGAGCGGAATGAACTACAAGCAGCTGAATCTCTTCCTCCACTAAGTGAGAGGGCCAGTGCACAAGTACCACTGAGGGCAGGCACTTCCGTAAGTCAGCAAAATTTTACTTCCTCTTCAACATTTCTTTATATAAGTCCTCTCTCTCTCTCTCTCTCTCTCTCTCTCTCTCCCTCTCTCTCTCTTTCTCTCTCTCTCTCTCTCTCTATCTGTACTGGATTCTCTTTTGAATCTAGGAGCATTCTGCCTCCAAGTTATACCCCCAGCCCTTTTTATTTTTTGTTTTTGAAACAGGATCTCACTAGGTTGCTTAGAGTCTTGCTATGTTAAAGCTGTCCTTGAACCTGTGATCCCCGTCTCAGCCTCCCAAGTTCCAGGATTATAGACATGCACCACCACAACAGGATCTTTTTTTCACTGAGAATGGGAAACTTTGTATTTCTGGACCACAAAGGGAAAACTCTAACTATATATTAATAAGTATAGCAATTATAACTATTATGTCCAGAATGTCCCTGGATTCGATCTCTTATGAGGAACTTGCCCCTCAACCATTGATAATACAAATGTTGGTGATGCTTATTTTATTTCTTTTGCCAGGAATTGTGATACATTACTTAGAATCTTTTTATCCCCTTTAACCCTCATCACAAACTTATAAGTAGAAACTACCAAAGTTATTGATTGAAACTAAAGACTAGAGAGGCTAAATTCTCTTTCCAATCACACAGCTAGTAAACGGTGAGCCCATTCTCCATCCAGGATTTCTGACTCCTAATCTCATGCTCGTAATCCCCAGGAAAAGACAAAATGGATTATCTGCCTATGTTGATACATGAATATAAAAAATATTTAGGTTAAAATTTTCATAACAATTCATGAATCTCCCTAATACCTAGAGGTTCTAGAATCTATACTTTGAGTCTTTTTATGACAAGCAAATTGAACATGTATTAACTTTTTTTCACCATTAAACATGAATATTCTGAAAAATTCTCAGTACTATAGAAACAGAAGGATGTACTCCCATAGACACTGCATGTCCTCCCTGGTGGTGTCTACTCCCCACCAACTACTACTGCCTGGTTACCAGTCCTCCCAACAATGTTTATTTGTCTTTGAATCTCTCATATTGTGTTGTAAATAGTCTGTTTTCAACAAATGTTTGTGAATGGATTCACATTTCCTTAAGTGTATACCTAGTTGAAAATATGCAGGAGAAACACCAAGTATTAATTTCTTTGATGTGTGCCTCTGTTTGTATTCAGAGTATCTTTTATTTTTATTTTCTTATTACATCTATAATGTATGATCATTGTAGAAAAGGTAGTTTATACTGATATATTTTATATAAAGGATATATGTATGTAGACACATATAAGATGGGCTTATGCTGGTACACTGATTTCAATTTTCAAATTTCTCATTTGCTTTCCTATCAGCTACTATTCAACCAAAAAAAAAATTTTCAGCCAGGTGTGGTGGTACACTCCTGTGATCCCAGTACTTGGGAGACTGAGACAGGAGGATTGCAGATTTGAAGCCAGCCTCAGCGACTTAGCAAGACCCTGTTTCAAATAAAACAGTTTATACTGAGTTTTGTGCTTTAGTGGTTTGCAAGAATATCAGTGTATTGAGAATACTAGTCGACCTGAGTATTTAAAGAAAGTAATTTGAGTGATTTGTAATAAGAGGGCATTGTTAACTAAATAGTAATGTAGATTAATGACTAACTTTACCCATTGTCCTTAGGATTGGATTTGTTTTATAGTCTATGAATCAAAGTGAAAACTGTTTAGGTGATCTTTTAAATTGTGTTTGGAGACATCTTAGGATAAATATTAAGACAATTCAATTTTGCATATAATTTGCTTAGTCAAATCTGAAGTATAACTAAAATCAAATTGAAGTTTTTGTAATTCTCCATTGGAGAGATAGTCTAAATTCATGAAGTTTTGATAGAACAAAGAGATGTGAGAAAAGAATCGATATGTTGAGGCAGACTTGAGTTTATAATCAAAGCAAACATCACATTCCTCCCCATGTCTTGTCTGTATAAAGAGGACAGTTGATCCAGGCACACTGGCCCATGCCTGTAATTCCAGTACTTAGGAGGCTTAGACAGGATCCAGGTTTGAAGCCAGTGTGTGTAACTCGGGGAGACCCCTGTTTGAAAATAAATGTGCTGGGGGAGAATGTCTCTGGGTTCAATCCCCTCGTACCACCAAAAAAAAAAAAAAAGAGTAAAAACAAAGAGAGAGTTGTCTTCACCAATACCTCTACTAAACACCCACAAGTATCTAACATATGTCCTTTATTTGAAGAAAAATGACAAAGACTTGAGATATTTGCAGAGCATGATAGGCAATGAGGATGTGACATTGAATAAGGGTCTCTTATCAGCCTTGGGCCCAGTTTAGTGAGAGAGACCTATGTAAATAGTTTCAATCAAGAGTACATCAATTAATGGTTATCAAACAGTTCTAGTCAAACTACTGTAATCCAGTGCTTTTTTTTGACACTTGTCTGTAACATGTTTATTTTCTGTGTATTGTAGGACCTAGTCATTGGATGTTGGACTCACAGAGAAATTAAAGAAATACAACAAATGTTGGCGAAGATGTGGGGAAACTGGGTCTCTTCTACACTGTTGGTGGGATTGCAAGCTAGTTCAACCACTATGGAGATCAGTGTGGAGATTCCTCAGAAAACTGGGAATGGACCCACCATATGACCCAGCTATACCACTACTGGGTATCAAACCAAAGGGATTGAAACCAGAAAACTACAGTAATATATGCATACCCATGTTCATAGC
>PVJS01014603.1:0-12228 GCA_004027185.1 Glis glis | reverse complement strand
GGTGGAAGGATCTGGAGAACATTATGTTAAGCGAGATCAGTCAATCACAAAAAAAGAAGGGACATATGTTTTCATTAATATGCGCAACCTAAGGAGTAGTAGGGTCACACAAGGGACTCTGGTTGATAATGGAGAACCCTCAGTGGAACAAGGGAAGTGGTACAAGGGAAGGGGGAGGGCAAGAAAGAAGTGAATTAATGGAATTACTATCATAAACAATATGTACATGTGAAAATATACCAATATCATTCTTGGTACTTCATACGGGTAGGGGGATGCAGGAAGGCACTAAGAGCTGTGTGCATATATGTTAACATCAAATAGATATTCATTGCAATGTAAGACTCCAATGCACCAATAAAAGCACGTTAAAAAAATAAAAAATAAAAAATAAATAAAAATTCCAAAAAAAGAAATACGCAGGCAATAAAATTAAATTAAATAAATAAAAAATAAAAATAAAAAGGGTTGGGGAGGTAAAATGTCCCTGGGTTCCATCCCAATACCAAAAAAAAAACAAAAAACAAAATTAGAACAACCTTCCTAAGCAATATCTAATATTACATGGCTAGTTTGTAAATTCATTATGCTTTCTTTTTGCTGTAGTTTTCTGGAGAGGAACATGAGAAGACAGGTCTTCACCTTCCTGTGAAATAGTTTAACAAGTTTACTAAAGCACCAGTGAAATCCTTGTCTCAAAACTCAACGAGGCGGCTCCAAGGTGGGCTTGCTTCAATTCTCCACATGTGCAATATGCACATAGGAGATTTATACTTAAGAGTATGCTGGTAAATAGCCAAACAAAGCAAAGATGCTTCCTTAGAAATGCAGGCAAAACTAAGACAAATAATTAAACAATCATTTTAAACCCATAAACACAGCATGCGCATACACGTGCGTGCACGCACACACACGGTCTCATTAACTTTAAACTATAAGAAATTAATTACAGATTCACTGCTAATGAACATATGGGATAAGTGCTGACACTCAACTGGTTTCGGTTCAGTGATTGCAGAAACAAAGCAAAGCTCACAGACGGATGGTGGGGGGAAATGTTAGTGAGTGGGGACCAGGAAGCAAGATTCCTTCATAACTATGGAAAACAGTTCCAAAATATTCAGACAGAGAGAAAGGGCTCCAAAATGCATCCCATTCTGAATATCAACAGCCCTTCTCCATCACCACCACCTGCTGTCTTCACCTCTAGAAGAGCCTGTTAATGTCTGGGGAAGGAGGAGCTTGGGTACAGAGGAGAGAGTAGGCAGAGAGGTACTGGCAAAGAAATATGGTCCCAGCATAGCAAGGTGCCTACCCCCCATCCAAAAAAAGCAAAGAATATTAGGGCTTAAAGTGTCATAAATCTGGATTCGACAGCCATCCGAACAAAGAGTTCCTGAGTTAAATCTGAGGGTAGGTCACTGAGTGATTGCTGAGAAGTTAAGATGGCGATACTGTATGTCCTTTCTATTTGAATATGCTGACAATTTAACATACTCTCATTGAAGATGCAGCCCATGAAGACGCTCTCCTTTTAATAGTCTGAGTTACAATGTCAAACTCTAAAGAAATCACAGCAGCAGGATCAACATCGCTTTATCTTCAGGATTCTTACTTCACTGAAAACAGAAGGCAGCTATGTTGGGCTTCCATTTATTAACAGGATATAAAAGCAAGTGATACCACCTGGAGTTATAAAATAGTGGATGCCACCTCCTCTATTACCTGGGATGAACAAATTCCTCTCTGATTTCTATTCATGTCCAGGATGATCAGTTCATTATTCATCACCTGGAGTGTTTGCATTATTCATGATGAAATATTTATCAACTCATATCGGTGGTTCTTCCTATTGAATCACTCTTCTACTGTAACTTATCTGTGTGTGGAATTATTGAAGATATGTCTTCATTGGTCTATGAGTGCATGCCTGTAATCCCAGTACTTGGGAGGCTAAGACAGGAGGATCGCAGGTTCGAGGCCAGCCTCAGCAACCTAGTAAGACCCTGTTTCAAAACAAAAAATAAAAATGGTTGGGAATATAGCGGAGAGGTAGAACTCCCCAGGGTTCAATACACAGTACCACACACACACACACACACACACACACACACACAAATATCTCTGAAATAGGACAATCCTAAACATTTTATGCTTACGTGTAATATATACCTTCTTATTTGCAGTTATTTTTAAGGCATTATTCTTTAAGTCTCTTAACCTCTTTGAGAATTTGGTCCCTTTGGCATTCTTCTTCTTAGTCTTAAATCATTCCCCATCAGCTTATGTGACCTCTCACTCTTTGCTGATGAAGATTTTCAGCTTTATGTGAATACTAATAAATTAATCTAGTTTTTCTGGTTATTATTTTCATTTTTACAAGTGTCAGAACTTTACCAATCTTGAAAAACAAACCAGACATTCACTTTCAATTATAAACAAAGGAAATAATAGTAATTAGAGAATCTAAATGATTTTACATAAAAGCATGCCTAGAAAACCATAATTTAAATAATGTAATTGGACGCTAAATAAGAAAACATGATGAATTACATAATACCCTTTAATGGGAAATTGGAAATATTTTTTAAAGTTGCCTATGAATAGTTACTTTATTTTTAATCTTTTTCAAATTTCATTTTTAATTGACAAATAATAGTTGAATGTACTTATAGGATACAATTTGATGATGTGATGCATGTATACATAGTGGAATGATTAAATCACACAAATTAACCCATCCATCTCATCACATTTAACATTTCTTTGTGTTGAGAACATATGAAATCTACTCCTTTAGCAGTTTAAAAATATATGATAGATGATTATTGACTACAGTAATCATGTGCAATAGATCACCAGAATGCATCACCCCTCCATCTAACTGAAATGGGAAATTTGTGTTTATTCTTCTGAGTCTGTAAGGGAAGCGCTTGTGAGCTTCAGCTAGGCATTTCCCAAGTAACACATCCAGTGTCCCAAAGAGTGTATAGTTGCATATGGATCATTATTGTGCTAAACAGGTACACCTTTTAAATTACGAGTTTTGATGGGAGGGGTGTTTATTCATTATTCTGTTGGTGTTGAGAAAGTATAGTATGATGGTTAAGGGTATATGGCTTTAAGTTTAACTGCTTGTGTTCAAATCCCAACTTCTCCACTTGCCCGCTAAGTAACTGTGCCTTAGTTTTCTTTTATGTAAAATGGGGGAAAAACTATTACTTAGAGAAAAGATTACTTTCATAACTGAGACATAATGGCATGGTGTGTCTAAAGTTTTCAGAGCCTATAATGTACTGAACACAGTGAATACTACTGTTATTACTTTGAAAACTGGCTTTAAAACAATGGCAACACTTTATAAAGAAAGGATGAGATGATGGGCAAGTTTCTATAATGGGGAGAATTAGATTTTATAACCCCTGTAATGAAGATGCTGCTGTCTCCCTACTTTTTACAGTTCATGGTAATTTTATCATCCCACTCCTTGTGTGTATTAGAGGCATGCAGAGTTAAAGCAGGCTCCTGAATTAAAGATAAGAGAATTATCAAAGTTGGGAAATTTTTCCATTCGAAAATCTAGATTAAGACCCTTGTAACTTTCAAAAAAACCCCAAATTATTTGTTTTATTCTTCTTCATGTTTCCATCTTGTATTTTATACCTAAAATAAAGCACACCATTGTCAATTATCTACTTTTTTCTTTGGCGTCAGTGGTCCTGCCCTTTCCTGGTTCTCCTCTCTGAGTATTTCTTCTATTGTGCACATGAGTCTCGTAGGGAATTCTTATAATTTTCTGTTGCCTCTGCACCTGTTTTGGATGTAAATTTAACTGCATTATACTAGAAGCAGGGCTTTACCACCCTTGACACAGTTTCTAGTTCTCTGCCTCCTTCTTTTCCTCAAAGTGGTTGAGCTAGATATCTACCTTAAGGAACCACTTCATGGTGACCACTGTCCTATGAGATAGAGACAACCAACTTGACTCACCTGCATGGAATCTACATATATGCTACAGCGACAAGTTCTCAATCACAGTGCGACCCTTGGAAGCTTGCTGCAAATCCACGATGAGGGTTCCCTAACAGAAGCCTGCCTGGGTAATGCCGAAGCCCTATTGTGGCCATGGTCCTTAGGTTCTATCACTCTATCTCTATCTCTCAATCCCCACCTGTTGGTTTGACATGCATGTACCAAATGGCTCTTGTCTTCCCATTGGTCCTGCAAAGTCTCCTCTTATTTTTGGGATCTGTGAGTAATGAACTACTTCTGATATTTGACGTGTTTTGTTGGGTGGCCTCCTCTGTGACCCCCCTAAGTAACACACCCGAGTCTAACCTCTTTCTCCATTAGGGCTCTCCTTGGAGGGGCTACCTCGTAGGAATAAACGGACACAGGTCAGATAAGAGCCATGAGGGCACTGACCAATGTAAACAAGATCCCCAAGAGATGGACAACTGGTGGTGGGTCGGACACAGGCATTATGCTGTCCACTGGAATAAAGCAGTAACTCGTGATGGCACATTGTAAACATGCACAGTCAGAACCTTTGGATTCCCTGTCAGGTTAGGGCTAGAACCTGTGAACAGTCTCATGAGAATTGACCTTAAGAGCAAATTAGAGCATGAGTCCTCCTCTGCTCACTGCAGATTCTGTGTTCAAGCCTCTTCTTTTTAAGCATTCCTTTTCAGAAATATCTACTCTCTTAGCTTCACCTACCACATAAAATTTAGATTCTCCAACACCACATATATAACTACCTTTTTGACATCTCCTGGATGTCTTACTGGGAGTTCGAAATCAATACATCTAAAATAAAATCTTGCTTTCACATCCCATATATGTTTCTCCTCTTAAATTCCCTCTCTGCAGGACAGCTTGCCATCCATTCATTAGCCAAAGCTAGATGCCTAGGACTTATTCTGATTTCCTACCACTCCCCAACTCCCGACATCTAATTGTCTATCGAGTTCTTTTAATTCTTCCAGCCTTTCAGTCCTCAGGCCTCCTAACTCAACATTTCCTCATTTCTTCTCCTAACATTTCTCATTTCTTCTCCATCAACATCCTACTCAGCCCCAGGCATTCTGCTTTCCATAGTGTTTTTGGTTCCATAGTCTGAGAGATGGCTTCCTTATTCCCATCACTCCCCTACTTAAAATATGCTTACTCCTATATTGAGTATCCACCATGTGCCCGGGACACTGCAGTCACCATGCCCTTTCCTTAATGCTACACATAGACAATTTTAAATATACACGTGTTTGAATACATATGTACATGTGTATTAAACATATAATAGCGTCAAAACTGCCAAAGGTGATCATTTCCCTTTGGAGCTGCACTAAGGAACACCTTCTCTCACCTGTCTATCCATCCATTCCTCCTTTCAACTATTATTCTTTGGTGTCTCTGTAATGCCTTCCTTCATGATAAAGTTCAAGCTTATTAGTGTTGCATACAAGCGCCTTCCTGATCTTTTCTCTGCTTCTCTCTATAGCTGTATTTTCTGCTGTCCTTTCATTTATCTTCTACGTTCTATGCACGAGCTTTGTGTGCACTATAACCTTGTCTCCTGCCCCAAACTTGCTATTTCCTTCCCTTCTGTCTTCTTTCTCAACTTTCCGTCTTCCTCATGGAAACTGAAATTCATTTATTTGAAGTAGGTTGTCTAGACCCACCTGACCTTTCAGGTTGTTGGAGACACCTCATTAACACATAAATCTATTTCACTGACTGTCCAATTATAGAATAATTGTCCATTTTCTAATCTCTACCATGAACTTTTTTTTTTTTTTGCGGTACCGGGGATTGAACCCAGGGGCGTTCTACCTCCGCGCTACACCCCCGGCCCTATTTTTTATACTTTATTTTGAAACCGGGTCTCACGAAGTTGCGGAGGGCCTCACTAGGCAGAGAGAGACAGAGAGAGAGAGACAGAGAGAGAGAGAGAGAGAGCGCTGAGGCTGGCTGCGAACCCAGATCCTCCAGTCTCCACCTCCCAAAGTACTGGGATTACAAGCGTGCGCCACCACTCCCTGCTTACCATGAACTTTCTAACACACCTCCATCCTATTTACTTTCTTACACAATGACTGGCACAAAGTAGCTATTCACAACTGTCTTTTGAATAACTAAATGACAGAGGGATCAGATCCTGCAGAAATCCTCCAGACTTTGTTGAACAGAATGCTTTCGTTTCTTCTTTTCTTCTGGAGAGTTCTGGAATAGTGGCCTAAAACTACTGTGAAGGATTTCCTAAACTAAAGTTCCATTTAGCAGCAGAGCCAGCTAGATTCCAACAAAATTACCATCATTAGCAGTATCTAAAAATCTATTTAACAACCAAAATACCAAAAGTGATGAGAGAGTTGATTAGACTTTTATCTTAAACCTGATGAGCACGGCTTTTTGTTGTACATGATGAGGCCCACACATTTTGAAATCTGCTTGGTTCACTCAAAGGACAGCGTGCCTCAAGAGATTCATTTTTGAAATTCACCTTTCCCTCATCTGCCTGCAAACACTTGGCAGTTCAGAGAACTGATAAACTCTCTGAGGTTCTTTGTGTCTGTTTTCTTCCAGTTTTTCTCAAAAAAAATGGGAGTATCCCCAAAGCACCAAACATTGAAAACAGGTGTAGCTGCTGAGGCTAATATCTGTCCAAACAAACTGAAAACAGTGCGTGAGATAACTGCTAACTTTAAAAAATCAGGATTCTTCATAGCCAGACACAGTGGCGCATACCTATAATTCTAGACACTCGAGAGGCTAAGGCAGGAGGATCATAAGTTCGAGGCTAGCAAGACCCTGTCTCAAAATAATAAAATGAAAAAAAAGGGTCAGGTTTGTAGCTCAGTGGTAAAGCACCCCTGGGTTCAATTCCCAGTACCACACACATAAAAATTAGTGTTCTTCAATTAAAGGATCACTTAGCAATATCAGCTTCTAAAAGGATGAATCTATTATAAGTTGCACATAACACAGCATAGTAAGTATGCTTGATAAATGCTTTGTCATGAGTCAATAAATACATGAATCCTGAAATGGAAAGTATTACCTAATAAAGGAAATGGAAGATTTTATATATGCACACACATATAATTTTATGTATAAAATATTATACATGAATCTATTCAAAGCCAGACAACCAAATAGCATAAATAATATATAGATTAAAATTCAATTTGATTTTAAGCTATTATGTAATGTTCTGAAATTTTCTAAAGCTATAGAGAAGTTAAATTTCCATTAGTGAGGCTCTTTTATAATGCTGCATTGTTCATTAATTGTTACTTGAAGATTGAGTATGAAGTAATGGATTCTATGGCACTTACATCATATTTTATATTTGCAAAGTGCTTTGCAATCGTGTGCCAGTTAAATGTTAACTGGCCTCATATCCATTATGGATGAGAATAAGAAATTCCTACATGCAGAAGGACAGCCTATTGGAACTTCTTTAAATGAGACCAGAAACCTTTTCATTAGCTACATATGTCCTGTAAATTATTGACTTGTCTACATCTTCCATTTTATGAATAGGCTTTGAAGTTAGGAGCTTCAAATACTAGTGATTCCTCAATTTTCATTCAGCTCTTGAAACAAAAACTGCACAGATTCCAATAATCACGTATTTTTTCAAATCAATATTCAGCCCAAGTTGTCAATCTGCCCTATATTTCCATGCATGTTAGTGCTGACATCTTTTTCTTCGACTCTCTGTACTGTAGAAAACCTTTATCAGTTCAGGGAAATGTAAATATTTCTTCTGTTCCATTATTTTTTGTATTTTTCATGTCAAAATATTTTAGGTCCTGCTTATTATCATTGCTTACATAGAATTAATCAGTATTTTTAAAGAATACATTACTTATTTTCACTTTCTATTATGTTTATGAAAATGGGAACTTTTCATAAATACTATTATTTGTTCTTATTAGATATAATGTTCTTCAAAATTACATATTAGAAAGGCAGGTTTTTTTTTCTAATTTAGGTTTTAGTTTTAAATAAAATTGGGTGAACTGACATAAGGCATGCCAAACCTTCCACGTAGAAGAAACTAATAACCCACACAAATCACTCCTTGAAAAATCCTAATTCTAAGTAGTTACTTGTTGAGAATTAATTGTAAACAGAACTTATACTGTTTGCTTAATGGGTAATGATTATAAAGTGCACATACCATTTCATTACACAGTAATGTGTTAATTCTTTAATTCAACAAATCAAAATGTCTACATCCCTGCGTTGAGTCAGGAAGACTGAGCAGAGGTGTGGAAGAGTCCCAGTGACAGCCCCCAGGACTGGATACAGGGTAGAGTGGGGCTGAGAGAGGGAGGGTGAGGTCAGGGAGAGGCTGCTGGGGAGTCCTTCTGATAAGAACACAGACAAGGTGGGGAGAGAGGAGAGCCTTGCAGGGAAACCAGACAACTGAACAAAGACTTGAGTTGAATTTCAGACATTTCGGATTTGGGGTGCAGACACATAAAAAAAGTGTAGAACTGGAATTCAGGAGAGAGTGAGATGGGGCAGGCTGGGTCCACAAGTCATCTGCACGGTTATTTCCGTAGGTGACTTTTAACAGTATTAGGATTTGCAAAGTCAAGACATAAATTCTGCATATTTCTTTCTGGACCCTTTGCTAAACTTAGGGACAGGGATTTTATCATGTCAACTATGTAACACAAGATGACATGCAGGCAGAGAAAGATTTTAAAAAATGAAATCATCTAAGTACAATTTAGAACTGTTTTCATGAATTCTTAACTGTCATCACTACCTATCTAACTTTGATTCTCAACATAAAACTCTTCTTATTCCTCAAATCCTATCATTCCTTAGAGACAAAGTCCTTATTTGAGGGGAGGGATTAAAATTGAGGTTGGCCAAAATGTTATGGCTCTGGAAAAGTGAGTTGTTAAAGTTATTATTGATTATTATTATTGTACCCATGTTAACCTCTGCACACTCACACTTAGGCAAGGAGAAGCACTGTTATGTTTTTCTTATCAATTTCTCTATTGAGTTCAGTCCTGGAGCTTCTCTTCTGCTCCAGCTTCCTAGTTTTTTAAGACTTAGCAAGAAGAATGAAACAAAATCAAAAACAAAAAGGTAAAACTAAATGCTTGTGTTTCATGTTTGTGCCCCTGGGACCATAAAATGTCCTAATCAGACAAAACTATTGTCTCTTTTTCACCTCTGCTCTTTGACCTTTATGCCATACCTAATTATTGTTCATTTGCACTGAATATTTTATTCTCAGCTAGCTCTGACTCATAACTCATTTCAGACACAAAGCATCATTCTGAAATTCATTTATCAATTTTACTAAAACATATTATGAGTGCATTTAATCAGATCCTTAAATAAAATTTAAAAAGAAGATGAAAAATTCAACACAAGCAACAAATGGTCATACATATTATTCTAAGTAAAATGCTATGAGAAATTACAAAGTAAATAATTTGGCTCTTTGCTGTTAGCAGACAAGTGAAATAGGTTCTAATGTTTAAGTCATAGGGATAAACTCCAATGAGAAAAGCCAGTCTTACGTTAAGGATCTGCAGGAAATAAAAGTAGTTTCTGACACATTTGAAATAGACTCAAAGAGGTCTGAAGTGCTGGCCAAAATGGAAGGGAATCCTCCCCAAATAGGCACACCTGCTGGTGCTGAAACTAATGCGGTTGACTAAGTGTACTTTATTCACCAATATTCCAGTAACACCTGAAGAGAAAGACTTACCTGGAGATCTCTTCAACCCACTAATGAGAGATTATCCTTCAACTGTACATGGTGCAGAAATTATAATGTTGGGAGAAATGTTGACTTTACCATAAAATTTTGGGAATATATTTTTGGAAGAGACCTTTTCCAGGTATATTAGTGTTTACAATGAAAGCAATCAAGTTGTAAAATATTGATAAAAGATGATCTTCAGACAAGTTCTCAGCATTGAAATCTTTCAGCCTCCAATGCTACAGCGGCTGAATTTAAAACTTGATTGTTGTATTAATGACGTCATTCACCATGAAGTAAAGAAACTGGAACACACATCTTGGTGTGTGCTGTGAGTTATACAAATCAGGGTGGAGAAAAGAAAAAATACTTTAGAAAATTCTTCAAACTTCAGTTTCTCAAACACCACTGCATATGAAACTGAATTTTATAATGCAGAGACTGATGACGTGTTTCTGGAAGCACAGATTCAGAATATTACAACCTCACCCATGTTTATGAAGAAAGTTTCGTTGGAGCCATCTATATTGTATAATGTAACAGAATTAAATTCAGACAACCAAGCTGGAGAATGTGTGTCTTCATTTGGGTCAAGAGCATATTTGCAGCCAATGGATACAAGCCAGTACTTACACGCCTACAGCTCAAGAAGGAGTTTGTATAAAAAGCAGGCATCATTAAAGGAAGAACAGTAATCAGAAAATTGAATATAGTATGGAAAAAAAATCTACGTGAAAGGGGGAGGTTACAAACCAGCCAACTTCAGAGAATGGCTCCAGGTTCCGGAGCTATTAGGCTGTCTTTGGAGGCAATCCCACACACCATAAACCTAGGAGAACCTTTTCATAGTACCTGTAAAATAACCAACTGCAGCAGTGAGAGGACTATAGATCGGGTTTTGGAAATGTGCAACACCAATTCAATCCCCTGGTGTGGTATTTCAGGAAAAGAGCTTGGAAAGCTCATCCAGGTTCCTCTTTCTGCCTTGCCCTTACTCTACCGTCTTCAGTGCAGGGACTGCAGAGCGTCTCCAGCTTCAGACCAACAGACACGTTCTTGAAGAGGACATGGGAATACGATGGCATCGCTCAAGTCTGTGCGGTCTCTTCGGCCATTTAAGTGGAAAGCTAAAGAAAATGTCCGATGTTATGCTTTTTGTTTAGTTTCACACAACTGCTTTCTGTATTTTGGTCACTGCTGTGAAATGACCAAGTCAATAGCAAAAATAAGTCTATATTATTTAAATTTCTTTCCTGTAAAACAGTTAAAATATTAAATACTTGTTTTGAAAAGAACTACTGATTTTGTCTCATGAGTTATATTCTAAGTGACCACTTTCATATTTTCTACATATATTTTGTTTCATTTTTAGATGATCATTAAACTTTGTTTTCCAAAATCTGTGTAGCTGAGGCCATTTGACCCAAGCAATATCTAAAACAGTGGTCAGCAAGCTTTCTGTGTAAAGGGCAGGATACCAGATATCTTGGGCTGTGCAGGAAAATACTGAAGTCTTGTCGCTGTAGTGCAAGAGCAGCAGTAGGCAAAAACGTATGGCGATATTTATAAAAGTAGGCAGCTGGCCAGACCTGGACTGTGGACCATAGTTTGCTGACCTCGATCTAGAAGACATAGTTGTTTCTTAGAATTTTAGAATTCTCATAATACTTTCTTTACAAACATTTCAGTTAATTACAAGTTTTTTCCTAGCTTCTCAATCAACAGAAAAGGTTTGTTTAAAGCAAATGGGACAGTCCTCCTGTAACCTGATTATTTGCTACACAGTATGAACTTCTCTAGTTGCTTTCAAAATGACTGCATTGATATGTCAGTGTTTATGTAAATACAGCTAATTTCCAGATACTAGACAGCAAATTAAATTTTTTTCCTTGAGTTGTTAATTCAACTTTTAACTAAGATGCCTAATAATTTTCCACTCTAAAATAAATCACTTATTTTTTATAATGCAGATATAAAGGATTCCTAGCTTCTGATGTTTGATTTTGAACTCTAAATCATGTATTAATATTAAAAAAACTTTCTATTTCTCCACATAATGGCAACTATGCCATGAACAAAAACAGTGAGAGAGTTAAGGTGGTAAACAGCTTTCTGTGACATGAATGTAACAAAATGTTTCACTATTATGTCTGGAAAACAGAAGTTTATGCTGTTAAATAAAGCTTACCCTATTTTGATAAATTGAAATTCAAGAAAGTGTAATTTCTTAAATATAAGAGTACATTTGAGCCGGGTGTGGTGGCACATGCTTGTAATCCCAGTACTTTGGGAGGCGGAGACCGGAGGATCCGGGTTCACGGCCAGCCTCAGCTCTCTCATTCTCTCTCCCTGTCTCTCTCTCACTCTCTCTCTACTCAGAGAGGCCCGGTTTCAAAATAAAGTATAAAAAATAGGGCCGGGGGTGTAGCGCGGAGGTAGAACGCCCCTGGGTTCAATCCCTGGTACCACAAAAAAAAAAAAAAGTA